>NW_017547142.1:397440-411213 GCF_001854935.1 Bemisia tabaci | reverse complement strand
CCCCCCCCCCCCCGCCCGGGGTCCGGTTTAATTCGAGTCAGTCATTTCCCTCCCCCCGGAGATTCGCGTCGCGTCGCCTCCGTTTCATTACGCTCCGCTCGCGCTCGTTCGCCTCTTTTTTATTTTGTTTTCGTTCTTGTTTTTAGCGCGGCGAATTAGCCCATTCATGAAAACCATTAATTCGCGGCGCACGATGGATCGAGTCAATAGGCGAAGTCGGACAAAATTTGGAAACTTTAAACGCCTTTAACTCCGTTTAAGCGAGACTTTGAAGTTCTAAAAGTGGTTCCATTCGTTTCCTCGTGAGATTTTCTTCAGGAAACACCCCTTGAAGTTTAAAATTTGACGAAATAAACATCAAAATTTGCAGTTTTAGTCAAAAAGTTCAAGCCCGACCTCTCTAATGGAGATGTTGCATTTATGAGAAATTTGCGATTTGACTGTTGATTATTATGTAAAATTTCGCATGACTATGTTGCCTAATGGAGAGGTTGCATATGTGAGGAATTTGCGATTTGACTGTAGGTTCTCATGTAAAAGTTCGCGAGAAACACGATGGTGCCACTGGTTTTCTCTGAAATCAACTCCCAAGCTCAAAAAAAGCTCTCAAATTGAGGCCAAAATGGAGGGGATATCCCACGCTATCCTGAGAGTCCACCTCTACATCAGGACAAACTCTCCATGCAAAGATAGAGAGCAAATACATTGACAGGGCTGCCACTTTATTCGGGGACTCCAAAACTGAAAACACGGCAACCCTGCTAATGTATTTGCTCCCTATTTTTGCATGGAGAGTTTGTCTTGATGTGGATGTGGACTCTCAGGATAGCGTGGGATATCCCCTCCATTTTGGCCTCAACTTGAGAGCTTTTTTTGAGTTTGATAGTTGATTTCAGCGAAAACCAGAGGGACCATCGTGTTTCTCGCGAACTTTTACATAAGAATCAACAGTCAAATCGCAAATTCCTCACATATGCAACATCTCCATTGACTCGATCCACTGTGCGGCGAGGAGTGGAGGACCCGCGGGCTGGCGCGTATGTTTTGAGAGCCCCTCCCCCCCCCCCCCCCNNGGGTCTCCTTGATTAATGAATGAACTGACCTCGCTGCCAAATGTGTGCTGATATCGATCTGACGAGGTGGTGTGAGTGAAAGTGGTCCCGAGCGGGACAGTTTCTGTCTTGGTGTTACCAACAATACACTGATTTAGTGGCTACGTCATGGTTCGGTTGTAAACAAACACATAACCTCGTCTCCGATTTGCGCCACGGTGGTAAAGTCCGTCTAAGTGTATCTTGCAACCGAAATTTCTCGTTTTGAATGAGTCCTTAATTGATCTATGGCTTGTGGGCCTGTCAATGACCCAATGACTCAATTGTAATGAATTAATAGAATTAACACACACGGGATGTGTACGTGAGGTTATGATTTTGTTTTGGTTTGAACCAATAACTTAAGTAGTCTGAGAGTATTTTATTAAATTTTTTTTCTGATATGAGAAATAGTATAAAAATGGAAGTAAAAGTGAAAAAATGCACCGCCTAATGGCGTCACCTGGCGGTATTGCCAATTTAAACACACGCATTTTAGCAGATTATATCATTTTTTCATATCTTCTCCATTAGTTGCTCAAGGGTATCCTCGTGCTCAGTTCACACGGTAGTTTCCACTTAAACACGATATTTATCAAATTTCAGACACCTGCAAATTCTCTGTTATCCACAGGTTTCCATGAAACTTCGTATTATATTTAAAGAAATTTGGCAACGTCTGGAGGCTCATGCGGCGTTTTTCCTAAGCACGGCAGCAAGGTCCATTGAGAAACGGGGCTCTGTGGGAGGGTGGGAGGGAGGCCACAAAATCGAGTACGAGGCGAAGGAGGCTCCATTGAGGCCGAAAATGATCTGCTCCACGAAAGCACGGTGCCCAAGACCAGGACTCAACACACCGCAGGGAACAACGTGGATATCTAAGTACCAGCCTTCTTCTCGTCGACGACGTAGCAAAATCTGAGCTAAAATCGGATTTTCCCCGTGCAATCAGATCTAAAACTTGCATATTTCCGCAGGAAATCGGATTCATCGAAGAATAGAGAATTTGCAGGTGTCTGAAATTTGATGAATTTCGTGTTTAAGTGGAAACTACTGAGTGAACTGAACACGAGAATACCATTGGTTCATGAATTGAACAAGTATTGGAGAAGATATGACAAAATGATCAAATCTGCTAAAATACATGTGTTTAAATGGGAAATGCCGCCAGATGACGTCACTAGGCGGTGCATTTTCCCACTTTTAAATCTATTTTTATACTATTTCCCATATCAGAAAAAAAGTATAAAAAATACTGTGGAATCAGCTCTTTAAGCACTTTCAGATGGAGCTATAAACATTGGGGGGGGGGGCAAATTCTCCATTCCCATGACCAAACCCCCACTGCCGTGATAGCGAAGAGAGCACTGAGTGCAAAAATGAAGTTTTGCAGAAACGGGCTCAGAAGCGTCTGGCCGGAAATTTTATTGAAACAATCCTCCGTTCTTTGTCAAACTGCCACTAATCATCCGTATGTATCAAGCAGTAAGTGTGCTAACTCACCAAATTCCAGCAATTCGAATCGACGAAGTAAAGTTCACTGGTAAAGAACCTTAAGAATACGACTTTGGCGTTGAGCGCCTTCAAATCCTGTGATACCATCAGCTTCGCCTAGGAGTTAGTTTAGTTGCTTAACCTAACCAAACCCAACGAAGGTCATAAACATCACTACAACAACTCGCCGCCAGCTAATACCATGCGTCTGATGCACAAAGTAATTTTGCCCTGTACTTTAAGGTCATTTCACTCCTTGGACCTGATTTTTAAGGACCCAGGGTGTCTACTAAAACAGGCTGTCCAAAAATTAGTAATTTTACAGTACTTTTTCAGTTCATTGCCAAGAAATTCAGTACCTCAACAGAAAAATTCAGTACTCTTTCAGTGCCCTAAATTGACGAAATTCGAAAAATTCCAAAAATTTGAAAGTCCTGCTCAAATTGCGACAAAAATGAAAAACATTCCGGACCTTCTTGCGGAATTTACGCACTTTTCCAGTACTTCAAGGCTGTCCTTAAAAAATCAGTACTATTTCCGGACTCATAATCACCCTGAGGGACCATTTTTTCGCCTCAAACTTTCGTTTTTCTCGAATTGTGGTCGCCCTACGCGCGCACGCTCATTTCATACGCAAATAAAATTTCGACGGAATTACCAGTGCTCCCCTTTTTTTAAATCCGTCCTTGCGAGGCTTGGAAAATATTTTACGCGTGCCAAGGAACGCATGCTCGGCCTAGGCGTTCGGACGCAAACGAAGCTCGCAGATAAAGAGGAACGGCATTTCTGGTTGTGGGATTTTATTGTCTAAACATTGATTTCAATGGCTCGTGGCTGGGGCTTTACTGCTGGTTGATCGAAGACACTCTGTGGGTGGAAAGGAAGCTTCAACATTTATTGCACGGTTTGAAGTCTTTGAACATATGATGGCAGATTTTTATGACTCTTTTCCTGGCGCCACGTCAAGGGACGCTGTTAAAATAGCATCGCTCGTATACATATGGCTCAGTCGCTGGAGAGAATTTTCATCCGTAATAAATGAAGGCAGATATCTTTCATCCGTGCGAAACTGCGACCATAATTGGTGAAAAGTAATTCAGCTCCTCGAGAGCCTTGAGACTGTAACTTTTGAGATTTGCATCATAAAATATGTGTGTCGATAAAATCGTAACTGCGCTTAAAATAGCGAGGGTATAATCAATTTTTCCGATACTTGAAGAATATGCAACTTTCCAGACCTCCAGGGGAAAGAGAATAAGTGTCATTTAAATGTTCCGAGTATATTTTTTTTCCTTTTCCCCGATGTGATTGCACCCGTGATAACCCTTAAATAACCCGCCGCCACCGTTTATTTAAATTCAATGAATCGTCGTTCCCTTTGCAAAAGATTATAAGTGCATTTCAGCGTTGCGAAATTCTCCCTCGCAAAAAACGTTATTACCAGGAGAATCTTTGGCATTTCTGACTAAAAATTTCACTGCTTTTTCTTCGAATCTTACACAAATATCAGACAACTTTTGGACAAAAATTGTACAAAATTGAACAAAATTTTTCAGCAACTTTCGCAAGCCTAGAGTGAAATAAACCGCCGAGCTAACGAAGAACACCGTATGAGCCATGAGTCTTCGTTCCCTCCAATAAAAAATAATTTACCCGCAGAGAAAATTGCGAATATTTTCCTTTAAATTTTTCACATAATTTTGTTCGCAATTTAATCTACAACGTCGAAAAATTTCAAGGAAAAATATTCATAACTTTCCTCCGAAATACGTGCTTTATCCAGTGCTCCCACTTTATTTTAGCAAATATTCCAGAGTTCCCCTGATTTTCAAAAGTTTTGTGGAAAAATTCTGAAATGCGCCTGGATGTAGTTGCGAAGATCACCAAATTTGATTAAAAAATCATCAAATTTGATCAAAGACCGTTCAAACTGAGAAAAATCCTAAAATTCCGGGAAAATTCCGAAAGTAGCTGATTTCGGGAATTTCAAAAGTTACGGGAGAAATTCCGGAAACTTTTGAAAGTTCCGAAAAAAGGGAACACCTGGTTTTATCCTGGTAAATTTTGGCAACCCCCGAATTTTCAACCGGCGTTTTTCCTGAGTACGGCAGTAAAATTCTCTCGCCTAGAAAACGACAATAAAAGCAAATCCCGGCTGATTTTCGATAACTTCGGCAACGCAGCTTAATTAACGGGTGACCGGCAACAACGCCCATACTCACACGAGCACACATCTAATGTGGGTGTTAAAATCCAGTTTTACCCCGCCTTGCCCGTTCCTACAGGACCGAGAAACGGAACAATAGCGGAGGACTTGGTTCCAGACGCCATTGCCGGTTCATCCGAAAGCTCAAGCGTTGATGTGCGGAAATCGGCGATTTTCAGGGGCGGATAGGCAACCGCGACATACACGAGGAACTCGAAGGAGCTAGAGCAAGGAGCATGATGGTCCTGCGCCTTGCGATCCAATATTGGATTTCTTGGTTCGGAATCGACGAATGCTCGAAGGAGTTGGGTTTCCTGATTTTTCATCTCGTTTTCCAGGACTGTGTTCTAAAATTTTTCCAGGGTTTTCTTCGGACCCTCCAGAGTAAAAAAAAAATAAACCGAAACTGTATGTTAGTATGAGGAGTAGACCACGAAGTAACCTAAACGTAGGGTTGGTAATTGTTTTGGGTTACAATGAACAAATGTTACGATTACATTGACAAGTCCCTTGGATTGAAGGGCTAAAAGACACAGGGAGAATGGAGAGATCCTATTGGCTGAAATGGATGGTCCCTATAGACTAAGAGAGAAAATGATGGATAGACTGTAAGACCTCTCGTGGGTTGCCGTTAGTTAGTATATTACCTCCTTGTCCATTGCAACCAGTCGCTTCCACCTATAGGATCCCACCGTATCCCTTTTGTCATCTTTGTCTATGGCTTTGTCGATCAATTTCAAAAATCAGCCCGATGGATTGTAATTCGCTAGCCACTCGCAAGTCGTAACCTCTGAAGAATATCGACAGAAACAAGACTACATAAGTTCAGAATGATACTTTCTTCATCCCAATGACAATGAGTAACCTATGGTTTTAGTTGATTTGACAGGAAATTCGGTCGATCAACCAAGTTCATGTTGTAAAAAAGTAACCCACAGTACCTATTCACATGGAAATTTTTAACTGGGTAGGGGATAACAAAAATAAAAGGTGCAAATAAGTTTCTCTGAATATTTGCCGGTGGTCTTGCGGAAATTTGGCAGGAGCTCTCCGACCTCCGGGAGCCTTTTGGTTGCCAAAAACACGCCATGAACGACAGGATAATCCGTCACTTCTCACATATTTAACGTTGGGAATCACGAAAGTGTTTTCCTCACTTGTATTCGGCCGCTCAGACATGACAACCAAAGACCCCCGAGTGTTTGCACGAGGATACAACGACAGCGAACACGGAAACGCGGAGCTTCAACGAGACAAGGGGCTCTAACCATAAAAAAGGGGAAAAAATAAAGCGGCCAACGAAACGCGGGACGGCGAAATGTCGACGTCAGATTGTCTCGAAAGTCATAGAATTTCAGGGCGATTGTGGAATTCAGCGGAATTGGACTTCATTCTGCAATTGGGAACTACAATTTTGCTCATTTTAGGAACTATATGTGTCACATTAGTTTCCCTGTGCGGATAAGAGCTCTGTGAATGAGTCAGTAATGGTAGTTCTTAATTGAAAAATTATGTCCAATCAAGCTGAAAGGCACAGAAATGAATTGAAGTAAATGAACTGTAAGGCACGCAGATCCTGTGTGCAAAGTTACATTCGATTTGACTCATTTGGACATAGTTCCTTTCAGCATTAATAAATCCAATGGATGATCGGACTGCATTTTGCAACACGGAACTACAATTCCACATTGCGATCGGAACCGACCGGATTTCATGATTGGACTACAACACATCCATAAATGATCATATTTGCATAGAGAAACAAATGACACATACATTGAAAACTGTAAATTTTCTCACCCCTGAGTATATTATTCTTAAATTTCCTTCAGTGGGAAAAATGTAGAAAAAAATGGTGAAAACGTAACAATTCTACTTTTCTACACTTCAAAATTCGTTCGACGCTTACGTTTGCCGGCAACTTCACCAGTGGCGAGGCGTTCATGTTTGATTATTGATTTTCCCCCTTTTGAAGCTGTGATAAAGAATCGATTATTAAACTGTTCGTTGTGCACACCCTGTTTTTCGACCCTTTTCCACAGTTTTAAAAGGCAGATCGATCGATACATCGCAAAACACGTCACACCCCTGAACTTCACAAAAATCGCAGAAACCACCCCATCCACCCGACAACGCAGGAAGGAGCCCGGCCCAGGGTGAAGGGGGTCGGGGGTTCATTTCACCGGTCGAAATAATAACATCAAAGTTTGCCCCTCGTCTTCCGCGACTCGCGAATTACAGACGGAATCACGGCGGCGCGCGCTGCCAACCTTCCCGACCCGGCCCGACCCCGGCCCCGCGGATCGTCCCCCAATTGGCAGCCCTGCCGACGCGTCGATATAGAATAAAATAAAAGTATAAAAAAGCGCGACGCGACGTCTGTCATCGCGGGCGCGTCGCCGCGCGGGAACGCGATCCGCGCACGGAAACGGAACAAATATATAAATTACGGCGAAGAATGACACAATGCCGCACAATGGATCGAGACAAAGGGGGAGGTCGGACAAAAGTTGGAAACTTGAAACGCATATAACTCCGTTCATAGAGACTGAGAGATTCTAAAAGTAGTTCCAATGGTTTCCTCGTGAAATTTGCTTCGCGAACAAGATGTGTACTAAAACAATCTGGCCGAAAATCAGTTCTTTTACAGTGCTTTTCCGATGCGTTCCCAAGGAATCGAGTGCCTTCTTAACAGAGAAATTTAGTACTTATTCAGTACCTCCAAATGACGAAATTTGAAAAATTTAAATATCTCGCTCAAATTGAGACAAAAATGAAACAAATTCCGGACCTTCTTGTGAAATTTACGCACTTTTTCCGTACTTCCGGACGGCCATTGAACAATCAGTACTATTTCTGGACTTTCCGTAAAGTCCGGACTTGTAGACATAGACATCTAGGTTTATACAAAACTTTGAGGCTCTAAAAGTAGTTCCATTGGTTTCCTCGTGAAATTATCTTCCGGTTGAAAATAGTTAAAAGTCCAGTTTAAAGTTGAAAATATGACGAAATAAACATCAAAATTTGCAGTTTTAGTTAAAAATGTCATGTCCGATCTCTCTGATTGACTCAAGCCACTGTGTGACGAGCCCCCCTCCCCCGATCTATCGGGCGAAACTCGATCCTTTCATTTTCCTCGCGCTTTTCGAGTTTCCTTCGCGGGTCGTTCCGTTGAGTGAAAAATTCCATGGGCCATCGGACGTGCGCCAATCTTCCGATCGAACCACGCGGGGGTGGGGGGTTCTCAGCCGAGCTGAAACGGACCTGTGGTGAGTGATGAAACTTCACGAGCCAACTCTGCAAATGGCAAGAAAAAAAAATTCCCGACTTTCCCCGGATTTCCTTGCGGGCTGATTATTGAAACTGATAGGCAAAGCAATAGACAAAGCGATAGACAAAGGAGACATATAGGGAGTATGCAGCCTACCTATTGGTTGAAATGGGTGGCTCCTACAGACCAAGGGAAAAAATGATGAATTTACTACGGGGTTCCTCGTGGGTTGCCGTTAGCTAGTCAATTACTCGTACCTACCTCTCTTGTCCATTGCAACTACCCGCTCCTACCAATAGGATCCCTCCATGCCCCTTTTGTCTCTTTTTGGTCCATCAATTTCAATAATCGGCTCGCTGGAACCTATACAGGAAGAGTAAGGACATGTCGGTAATTTTGAGCTATCGATCATTCAATTGACTAAAATTTCGATTCATCATTGGAAATTAGGCATCAATTCACTATTCAGAGTGAATATCAGAGCACTGCATTGAAAATTCCTAACATTAAAATAAAAAAATTGCATTCATACAAATCTCTCTCTTTTTAAAAAAAATGTAATTTGCACTTCCTGCCTCAAATTTCGCTGATTCGTTACAGCTATCCGATGCAAAATCGGTAAATTTTCAATAACAAAAGTCCAATGGTTCCCGAGTAAAAATTGTGAGTGGGAATCCGGCACCACTGAAGTTCAGTTTTCTAGACGAAAGAACTTTCGTCTAGAAAACGATGATTTTCGGGTCCTTAAATGCCGTGCATAACCTGAGATGACTGAGCCAATCTGCAATGTCCAAATCCTCCCTGTAAAGATCCTTGACATACTTCATCCCCCAGATCCTAACAGGCCGGTAGAGGGTCGAAATCCGATTCAAGGGAGAGCCAAAATCCTGGACGGAACGCTTAACAAGCTCCTTGGGACTCATCGTCTTGGAAATGAATCATCTCTCTCATCGGGAGGGAGAAACTCAAGAGGGTCCTCCTAAAGTTTCAATTAATGATAATCCTACAATTTTCACCCTCGAGATCGGGCTCCTATTAAGGGAAACTCGACCCCGCGCCGCGCCAACCCGTGACTCCGGCTCACGAAATCAAATTCCGCCTCAATTTCAAGTGTATTTACAACTCAAAGGGACCCGGTTGATGAAGTCTCAAATTCAGCGCGAAATCCCCCGTCCGGGTCGATCGGGGAGATTTCTTAGGCGCATTAGCGATTTTCCGAGGAAATTATCGAGGTTGCTGGATTGTGCCATAAAAATTAGATACTTTATGACTCGACAAGATTGGCCTAGATCCATGAAATTACAAAATTTTTATTAATTTAATCTAACGTACCAATGCACTTTGATGGGTTTTCCATGTGTTTCTGCTTTGCACTCTAATCGTCGTTTCCTTCTCATATTTCATCTCTCTTTCAACCAATCGATATATGGTTTTGTTTCTTGCTGAGTTACTTCTTTATTGCTGTCTTTTGTTAATTTTCTGTGTTTTTGTAAGGTGTACCCTGACGCTTGGGTTTGCCGAAATGCATTGTTAAGTTAGATTAAATTAATAAAACTTTTGTGATTTCATTAATTTAGGCGAATCTAGGCTAAAAAAGGGTCCTTATTCCTTATCATCCGAGAGCAATTTGTCCAGGAGACCCGAATTGCTCTCGGAAGATAAGGACCCTTTTCACAGACCCGGTCTCAAACACTGGAAAAAAAAAAAACATTGGATCTAGAGTCCAGACTCTTGAAAACATTGACAAGAAAAAGGACTCTTGATTCAATCAGATTTAAGCTGAAATTAAAAGGAAATCTGCTCAAATTAAGAGGCTTGGTTCTTGATTTAAGCTTAAATCTGATTGAATCAAGAGTATTTTTTCTTGTCGATATTTTTAAGAGTCTGGACTCTAGATCCAATGTGTTTTTTTTCCAGTGAATAACGAAAAATGCTGCTTTTCTCAGGAATATCTGGCGGCAATGGAAATTATTAAATCGTCCTGATATTCGAGGAGGAATAAGACTTGCGTAATGACTGATCGAGAGGCCGTTGAGTTTGGCGCCTTCCTCTCTTGCCTGAGAGAGGGTCCGAAAGCGCGCCTTTTCTGGACTTTTTTCCCTCGCCTTAAATTCAGGGCTCTTCAAGCCTGAAATTTCCGCGCATAATTAAATTCAACAGTTTCACCGTTGCCAAGCAGTCGATGCACTGAGACACCGCTTCAAGGCACATCTTCTATGGTCATGAAACAAATCGAAATCTTACGAAGCTTTCCCTGACTTACTTTTTTTCTAAGTCGCAATGTCAAATCTATTTAAGAGATTTTTTTCTCTATTGCTAAAAAAAAAAAAAAAAAAAAAAAAAAAAAAAAAAAAAAAAAAAAAAAAAAAAAAAAANAATTCTCTTGATTTTCTCTCGATTTTGTATTCGATTGATATACAGGAGGAAAAGTTGAGGGAAAATCTTGTGATTTTAAAGGGTTAGAGCTTTCACAGGACCGATCCTCTCAACATGGTCTTAAAGCAATTAATTGACATTTCCACACCAAAATTGTAGTCCATTCAAAAAGAAATACATTTACCTTTACTTCTGCAATAAAATTTAGCGTTAAAGAGAGGTACGATCAACGCAAATTGCTTTGATATTTTATTGTTATTGGCCAGCTGAAAATATTCAGGATTCATTGTCTCCTGGACGATGACAAATTGCGAGTGACGAAGACCCAATTTTCTTCAAAATTGATGTCCAATCTAATCTATTTCAAAGAAAAATCGGCATAAAATGTCTTCGGATACACTGAAAAAAAAAAACTCTGGCCGTGGAAGCCTTACTTATGGGCTATGTAGACATACCGTCTGTGTTCCGGGCTCAGAGGCCGGAAGTTCCGGGCGTAGCACCAAGAGCAATCGAAGCTACGCCTCCAGCACCGGGAACTTTTGGATTCTGGGCCCGGAACGGACGGTATGTCTGTACAGCCCGTAACTTTTTTCAGTGTAAAAACATCACAAATGAAGAAATTTGGCAACCTTAGGAAAACAATTTCCTCGGCACACCGGTACGGAAGATACTCAAAAATGGCAACCTCGCGAGGCTCCTTCGCTACGTGCTAAGTCCGCGCACTTGACATTAATTGGGGCGAGACCCGGGGGGGGGGGGATTCCACTAGCCCCATTAATCACGAATATGAAAATTCGAGTTTAATAAAGACGCTCGCTCGAGTTTAAGATTCACCCACCCCCCACCCTCGAGGGTAAAGCGGGGAGGGGGGGAGGGGGCGTAGGGTCGTTTAAAGTTGTCGCCTCGAGGGGGATGTAAGAACATCCTCGCGGCGGCGAAGGGCGACGTCGGAGCGGCAACTCGAGGGAGTAATTAAATTTACATCGTTATACATTCCGGCCCGCGGAACAACCCCCGCCACCCCTACCCCTCGCGGCCGCCCCTCGGCGTGTCCGCGGTTGTCGCCAACGCCGCCGTGTCGGATCGAAAGGGCGCGAAAATCAGGGGGTTGGAATCCGGGGCTCCGGAGCGAGGAGTGTGGGGCAAGTCGTTCAAGGGATGATTTCAGGTTGAATTTTGGCGGGAAAATACTTTTTTGAAGGGTTACGGGGCAAAACTTTTGAAAAATCCCATCAAACCCTAAAAAATTTGCTGGAAAAAAAACACATTGGATCTAGAGTCCAGACTCTTAAAAAGATCGACAAGAAAAAATACTCTTGATTCAATCAGATTTAAGCTTAAATCAAGAACCAAGCCTCTTAATTTGAGCGGATTTCCTTTTTATTTAAGCTTAAATCTGATTGAATCAAGAGTCCTTTTTCTTGTCAATGTTTTCAAGCGTTTGGACTCTAGATCCAATGTGTTTTTTTTCCAGAGTTGACTAAAATAATGGGTCGGTTGTGTTGGTCACAGATTCGTGTTTTAATGCTTGATTCTTGTATATCAGCTGAAAATAAAAAGATATATCACAATATCATCTTGTTGATCTTATTATTTTTAGCTGATCTACAAGAATGAAGCATCAAAACACTAGTTTGTGACCAGCGCAACTGACCCGTTAATGGGGGGCATACAGATTTCCCTGAATATTCGTATTTTAACAAAGAAAAGTTGGCAACGTCTGATGGTTTATACGGCGTTCTTCCTTGGTGCGGCATAGCAGAACGTGGTTCCAGTTTCCGGAAAGTCGAGGATCAGTTTTTCCCCGAAGATAAAATCCCTTTTCACAGATCCGGTCACTCATTCCTCCCAAATACAATACCGGTGGAATCGATGGACACTTTTCCGGGTCGAGTCCCGCGGGAGCGTGCCCGGTCGGCAACGGCGCACAGAGGATCGAGTTAAGAGATGTCGGACAAAATTTGGAAACTTCAAAAGCTTATAACTCCGTTTATACAAAATTTTGAGGTTCTAGGATTGATTTTGTTGGTTTTCTCAAGAAATTTGCTTCTAAAAGCACCCCACCCCTTAAAATGTAAAATTTTACGAAATAAACAGCAAAAATCACAGTTTTAGCCAAAAATTTGATGTCCGACTTCTTTAAATGCAGGGTGTCCACGAAAACAGACTGACCAGAAATCAGCACTTCTTCAGTGCTTTTTCTGTACATTCCCAAGAAATTCAGTACCTCCTCAACAGAGAAATTCGGTACATTTTCAGTACCATTATTCGACGAAATTCTAAAAATTTTAAACATTTGAGTTTCTCGTTCGAATCGTGACAAAAACGACAAAAAAATAAAAAATTCCGGACCTTCTTGCGAAATTTCCGTACTTTTTTGGTACTTCCGTACCGCCCTTAAAAAATCAGTACTATTTCCAGACTTTACGGAAATTCCGAACTTGTAGACACTCAGAAATTCGAAGAATTTCAAAGATTTGAATTTTTCGCTTAAAATGCGACAAAAATGACAAAAATTCCGGACCTCCTTGCGGAATTTCCGTACTTTTTCAGTGCTTCCTGACCGCCCTTAAAAAATCAGTACTATTTCCGGACTTTCCGGACTTGTAGACACCCTGACATGAACATCTACAGTTTTAGGCAAGAATTTGATGTCCGACTTCTCTGACTGACTCGATCCACTGAGAACTTTGTTACGTGACGAAATTAACATCAAAATTCACAGATTTTGTCAAAAATTTCATGTCCGACTTCTCTGATTGACTCGATCCACTGAGAACTTTGTTAAGTGACGAAATTAACATGAAAATTCTCAGTTTTCGTCAAAAATTTCATGTCTGACTTCTCTGATTGACTCGATCCACTGAGAACTTCGTAATGTGCCAAAATTAACATCAAAATTCACAGATTTTATCAAAAATTTCACGTCCGACTTCTCTGATTGGCTCGATCCTCTGTGCGGCGCCGCGAAATCCGGCCGCCGAGGGACCAATAAATTGTGCGCCGTCCGCGGCTCGCTCGGCCGGGTCCAGCAGCGGCTCCGACTTACCTGCAACAGAGGAACAGAAAACACATCTCATTAGGCCACCGATCGTGAAGCAAATAAATCAAATATGAACTTTGCACCGAATGAGGTCGCCCCGCGCCGCGCCGCGCCGCACCGGCCCGGCCGGCAACGAACCTTCACCGCTAACCTACTGACTACCCGTACGTCCCGACCCGACTTCGAGTTCCGAGTTCGTTCAACCGACCGTCGGCGGCGGCGTTTTCGTCCTCGGAGCGGCCCGCGTGGGAATTTCGCTCTGATTGGCTATCGATTCGCCCCCCCCCCCCCC
>NW_017547142.1:380973-395821 GCF_001854935.1 Bemisia tabaci | reverse complement strand
GTCCCCCTCTCCGGGGTGCAACACATTCTCCTAACAGATGCTGTTAAATTAAGGACGAGTCCACCGACGGAGCCGTTCCTCGTTATTCGGCGCGAACCGCGAGCTTACCGCGTCGACGCCGGACTTTTCGAGACGAGCATCATCGCGGGGAAGAGGACTCGAGGTGCGCGAGATTTTTCCTGAATGGACACAAATCCCCCCGAATGAGCATACATTAACACGAACAGGGTGTCTGCACGGGGACAAATTTCAACACAAAAGTTAGGTTAATATGGGAAGTAAAAACAAAAATAACCCTAGCCTTCGCTTGGGAATTTCAAGAGAAAATGTCCCCTAGTTTTCTTGAAGAAATTTAATAAAAAACCCGTTTCTCTCCCATTTTTTTAGAACGCTTTAACTGTGTACATCAAGACAAGCACACACAGAGAGCAGTTTTAATACAAAAGTTTGGTTAATACGGGAGGTAAAACACAAAATGACCCTTGCCTTCACTTGGAAATTTCAAGAGAAAATGTCCCCTGGTTTTCTTGAAGAAATTCGATAAAAAACGAGTGATGAGTACCAACGTAGCAATCGGAGGAATGCATTTTCTCAGTCTTTTTCTAATTTTCTTCGCTGAATTCACCGAAAACTCTACCAAATGTGTGTTGTTTTGTGTTTCACTTCCTATACTGACCAAAAGTAACAAAAACCACAAAGTATTTGTATCAGGGTTCAGCGCACCAATACTACACTAAAAATCGATGCACGAGGGATTGCACACTTTCAAAAGCTATCTTAAGAACAGACGTGGCGTGCGAAAAATCTCGGAAATCTTTAAAAAATTCACGTATTTTATCAGTACTTCCGATTTCCGAACCGCGACAGAAAATAAGTACAATTTCCGGACTTTCTAGACCGGCTCAGCCGAATCCAATCCTTCTGAAGAAATCTCGGAACGTCCGAACGTCCATACATCGTTTTTTCCTCAAAACAATATTACTCTCGATGTTTCTACGGTGGATAGAGATAAAACGAAGTAATTGCTACATCGGCCCACAGAACTAGACAGAACGATCTTCCGTCATCGCTGACGTCAACGACCGCGGCAACGTCCAACGTCCGACGCTGACCGCGGCGTCGCGACGGCAACGCGGGGCCAGGAGTTCGGGTCGAAAAAATCACGTTCTCTTCGAGCTCGGGGGGNAGCGGGCGGGGGCCGAAATCACGAGCTCCGACGAGGCCGCGTTCACACATTCACTTTGCACCGCGGCGCGTCGCGTTTCGCACCTCGCGCGCACGCAACGCCGAGGATGAAGCGCGCCCGCCCGCGCACGCACCGCGGATTATCACGCTGCACCACAAACAACCAACGCGAGAGAAAGATGCAAACGACACCGGGGTCATCGGTCGTCCGTGCATGAGTACCAATGAGCCTGTTGCGAACTTCCGCTATGGAGCAAAAAGAACGGTTCACTGGAAAAAAAACAGGGTGCACAGGGTGTCTTCAAGTCCGGAAAGTCCGGGAATAGTACTGATTTTTTAAGGGCGGTATCGAATTAGTGGAAAAGTGCGGAAATTCCGCAGAAGGTCCGGAATTTTTTGTCATTTTTGTCGCAACTTGGGCGAGAAATTTTTGGAATTTTTTTCATTTTCGTCAATTGGAGATAGGTACTAAAAAAGTACTGAATTTTCCTGTGGAGGAGTTACAGAATTTCTTGGGAATGTACACTGGAAAAAAAACACATTGGATCTAGAGTCCAGACTCTTAACAACATCGACAAAAAAAAGTACTCTTGATTCAATCAGATTTAAGCTTAAATCAAGAACCAAGCTTCTTAACTTGAGCGGATTTCCTTTTGATTTAAGCAAAAATCTGATTGAATCAAGAGTCCTTTTTCTTGTCAATGTTTTCAAGAGTCTGGGCTCTAGATCCAAAGTGGTTTTTTTTTCTAGTGTTGATTCCCACAGAAAATTACTCAAAATAACAATGAGCACATCAGGAAAGTCTTCAATGCTCTCCTAGCTGCAGAATCTGCCTCAGAACTATGCATTTTTTAAAAAGATGTCTCTATTTGCGTTCAAAACGTCTTCAATTTTAAGATATACAACACAGACATCCAATGAGAACGAATATTTGCAGCCAAGCGTTGTCACCAAAGAAGGGAGGATTAAGGGTTGTTGAACATCCACCAAGTATGTAAGCCAACAAAATTAAATGTTGAAATCCCGAAAGTAAAAGCTTTCACCATTGCCAAAATACCACTAGAGGATCTCTCTTTGTCTCTGGTTCTCGATTAAAAATTAAATGAAAGAGAAAAGTGGGCGAAAGGAAATGCAATTGAGAGAGTGGGTAGGACCGGACCTGTTACAAACTTCAGCTGGAGAAGAAGAGTTAGTGCTCAAAGAGAATGTCTTAAAAATCACGATGAACGGCTCAAACTTCGAGGGTCTGTAACTCTGAAAAGAAAAAGGTTTTGGGAAAACGATACACAACAAGAAAGTCGTAGCTTGATCCCAAAAATCGATCCCGAATCGAAATAGAGAGGTTCCCTGAAAATCTCCCACGATGAAGAACTTCTCACGAGATGGAGCGTCGAAACTCGTAGGATCCCCGTCAAATCACGTCTTCTGAAATATCCTGAGACAAATAGGCAGTTTCTCGCTGAATTTTGACGGATGCACTATTCATTCAGGTCCGGTTAATTTCGATTCAATTAAACTAGTAAGGGTTTTTTTTCGCACTTCATGCACCCCGCAATTGATTGATACCGCTGGATGGGCATTTCCTGCACTTAATCTGTGAAAAATTACTCGACTTTTAATTCACGGTGCTATACACTCCGTGGTAGGTCTAGGACGTTCGGCGCAAAAATCCAAAAGGTGACTAAAACAATTACGCGCTGTTACAGAGACCTAATTGTGGGTCTATGTGAAGTCTAATCAGGGCTGGAATGAAACCTTAATCACAGCATGTCAGAAACCACGCGAAAACTTGACTGTAAGGCTTTGATGAATGGACGTATTTCTGCCAAACGGAACTAGGTGCATTTAGACATGAGCCCTGAGACCCATACGAATATATACATAACAGGGCTCACGTCAAAATGCAAATAGTTCCGTTTGGCAGAAATACGTCCGAATTAAGCTTGCAGGTGTAATTAATCGCACCTCACTTATCTAATATTCGCTAGCGCTCAAATCGGTCGCATCCGTTCGGGAGGGTGTTACTTACGTTCGAAAAAGTGCGGGGAAAAAACTATTAAAGAATAGAACACACAGGAAGTTTACAGTGGCGCCGACACGTGCATGAAAATCGCGCTTTGGTAGCGTAGAAAGTTAACGATAATAACAATTCAAACAGCGGGGAACAAGACTAATTTTCACATACATACCACCCAGTGGCGTGGCGTGAATAATCGATTATCGATATCTCGCCATTTGAAGCTATGGTAAAGAATCGATTACTAAGGTGTTCGCTGCGAACACCCTGTTTATCGATCCTTTTCCATAGGTTTATATGGCATAACAATCGATATATCGCAATTCACGCCACGCCACTGATACCACCAAAACGTTCCGGCTGAAAACTCAACCTTCCTCAGTTGGATAAAAACAGTAAAAAAATTTAAAAATCTAAAAACTTAGCACTCGGCCCTCGCTTTGAAAGGTACAGCCAAATACTTAGTTTTTAGATTTTTAAAATTTTTTACTGTTTTTATCCAACTGAGGAAGACTGAGTTTTCAGCCGAAACGTTTTGGTGCTTATGTGAAAATTAGCCTTGTTACCCGCTGTTTAAATTGTTATTATTGCACATCTTGTCACTGGCTGCGGAGCATATCAAACATATCGCATGGATGGTCAAAGAATCAAAATTAGATGAATAACTTCTTTAACAGGGTGTTTGCGAAAATTTGATTTCGGATATTCCAGATATTTTCTGGATTTTTCCAGATATTTAAGACAGAATGTCCTAATGTTCTGCGCGATTTCATTGGCGGATCCAGCAAAAAGGCAACACTTTCTTTCTCCATTTCAACATACAGAAATTTATCGATTCTTGGAGGGGCAAGGTGCTCCGACAAGAATTGATTGTTTAACATAGGTTCCAATGGAGGAAATCCGGTGTTGCCAAATTGCTGGATCCACTCATGGAATAAATTAACACTCGATAGATTTGAAGAATCAAGATATTTGATAAATTGAATCAAATGTTTGGAAAATGCTTGAAGCACTCAGAATTTCCTGATTCGATGACCGAGTTTCCTAACAGTTTCCTGGTTTCTCCCGATAACATCAAATTTCCTGATATTTCCCGTTTTTAATCATAGAGTAATGTAAATTCAGATAATTCGCGGAAGTCTAGCGACTCGCCAACAAGGCGCCTCGCGACAGCTGTGCCTAGCTCGTCGCGATTTTGACGGAGCTAAAGTAATTGCACCGTGGATATCAATTATCGCGGAATTAATAAATCAGAAATGGTGCGAAACATTCCCACAATTTGAACGTGATGGAATATCTTGTTACTCTAATTAGGCGCGCTTCTCACCAACCACCGCTGCGCCTGGTCCTCCGACTTCGGTGAATGGTGAACTTCGTGCGGGTGAATGGTTTTATGATGCTTCTGCACATGCGTGCTCCCCTTCGTTTGTACGTTCGGGGACCCTGACTTTTGGGATCGCGACCCCCCCCCCTTTACTTCCCCAAGGGGGTTTGGGGTGTTTCGGGACCATGAAATTCGGATTCCTTGGGGTCGATTCCCTATTCAACCCCGCGGTCCCCGACTTCGTGCGACCTAAATCAAACGAGAAAATGGCCTGCTACGGGTGGTCTCTGGGACACCCTGTATATTGACTAGGATTGGGACTAGGATTTTCCTCAGGAAAACGGGGGAAAATTTTCCCCGGGAAAGGTGAGGAAAATATCCTCAGGAACCCGGTAGGAAATTTTCCTCAGGATACGTGAGGAACGAATCACCCCTAAAATGCCGGAAAAAAGACTCAATATTTTATTTCAAACGGAGCGAGAGATCCTTAAATATGGTAGCCTCGCCTTCGTGATACTCTCTGGAAGCTGCTTAGAGATCGAAGAGTAATCAATTGTCATGAGGTGTTATAAAAATGTGCTTCCAAGAAATATGAGTTTTTCCACCCGGGCGTATCGAATTTTCTCCGTAAATTCGGTATAAGTGCCCGTTTACGACGGTTCCGGTCGGCGAAACTTATAAATTCGCACGATTAAACCCGGGCGGCAGTCCGACTAATGCAGTGCTCAAATTATGTTTTATTGACAGCCGGGTGGGAGACTCATAAAAAATCATTATCAAGCACTCCTAAACAGACTTATAAAATCTTTACTCCTAGCGCCAGCGGTGAAGAATCCGGCTTTGCAACACTTGGCGTTGCAAAATTGGTTCGATAATGTTTTTTTCTTATACAGAGAGAAACTTCAACACAAGATTTGGTTAAGACGGAAAGTAAAACGCAATGTAACCTTAGCTTTCAGGTGACAATTTTGAGAGAGCATGTCTGCTAGATTTCTTGCAGAAATTAAATGAAAAACTGAGGCAAACACAAACGTCGCAATCAGAGGAATGCATTTTTTTAGTTGCTCCATTGTTTTGTGCGCTAAATTCACTGCAAACTGTGCCAAATTGACACAAAATTTGTGTTGGTTTGTTTCTCACTTCCTATATTAGCAATTTGTTTAAAAAACGCAAATATTTTAATCAGTGTAGCTCGTGGAGTGAGACTCGAAATAAAGTGTTTTTAGTGACTAAAAAACCCTGAGAATTTAAAAATTATTATGCATCATTAAAAATGAATTGCGCGGACTTAACAAAAAGTAGTGTAAGTGGATTTCTTGTCTCCTTATTTGTCAAGACATTATTTTTTACTTTTTGATACAGGAACTACGAAAACCGTAAAAACTTGATTCTTTTTTGTATTTATTTTTTCATTGAAAGATTGCTTTTTTACTTTTTAAAATTAAAAATGTTTCTAGGAGCGAAAACAAGTTCTTTAACGATTTTTTGTCGATACATTTTCCAGTCCAGAAGTGAACACGTATCGTCGAAGTTCTCTCCGGTGGGGAGGCGTGAATGATCGATTTTCGATATTTCCGCATAGCATTTTAAGCTACGGCAATATATCGATTACGAAGGTGTTCGTTCCGATCACCTTGCTTAACGATTCTTTTCAATAAGTTTACATGACAGGCCAATCTATACATCGCAAAGCACGGCTCGCCACTAGTTCTTTCCCGAGAGTTCCAGACGCTGTCGCAACTTTCGACGCGACCGGAACGTCAAAAATTCCCCCTCCCCCGCCGATCCCGCTCAGCGTGTCGAAAACGATGGACTCGCCCATTAAAAAATGAACGTTTGATCGTCGCCATTTAACGGATGTTTTTTTTTATCGCTGTCCCCGAGTCCTCCAGCTTTTATTGTCCGGGGGGTTATTATTAATTTTTTCCTTAGTTCGCTCCCGCCTCCTGGATCGTCTCGGAGCTTGGGAGTCCTTTTATTGTAAGTGCTACCAGCGGCACTTCGGCTTCCTACTCCTTTTTCGCTTTTTTTCTTTTTTTAATTAATTTCTGGTGCATGGAAGTATGGGTCGTCTCCCGGACTACGGCGGCTTTACGACTTTTGGCGCGGTTTAACGGGAAACTCCGAGGCCCGCCCGAACGCGTCACTAATCGCTGCAGCGTTGCCAAGTTTCAGGGTTCACACAAAATATAGGAAATGAAATTCTTTGACGTTTCCCTGATTTCTCTATCACATTTTGGTATAGTTTCCTGACGATTGGACCGCGTTAAACAGAAAGGAACCAAGCAACATCAGCTATGGTCAAATTTAATTGGGCAATTTAATTTTTTACATGCAAACGGTTGCGCGGATTTTCGAGCAAATTTCAGTGAAAATGTTCCATGGTACGAAGCAAATTCCTTAAAAATTTCAGAGGAATCCGCACAAACGTTCTCTCGTAAACAATTGTAAGGAATAGCTGATGTGGCTTGGTTTCTTTCTGTTAAACTTTGTCCAATTGAGACTATGCTACATGATTACAAAGTCATTATTTGAAATAGTTTCCAGGCATAATTGGTTACTCATAACATCAAACCCATTCTAGAAACAGGGTTGCCACAGAATTTTGAAAATAAAATTCCCTGACATTTCCCTGATTTTCCTGACATACTTTGGTGAAATTCTCTGAAAATGGAAAAAATGCCATGATTGTTAAACATAGATAGTTAGAAATAGTGTTTTAGTTTGTAGTTGGTTCTTAGTTGTTTAGCTTTTTCCCCCGAGACGTTAAACCCACTCGAGAAAGCGAATAAAGGTGACTTGACGATTTTTCCCTAACATTTTCCTCATTTTCCCTGAATTTTTAAAATTCCCTGACAATTCCCGATTTTCCTTGACTATGGCAACTTTGTAGAAAGAAAATAAAAGCGACTTGGCAAATTTCCCTGACAATTTCGTAATTTTCCCTAACTTTTTAAAATTCCCGGACATTTCCCGGTTTTACCTTTATTCCCCCACTGTGGCAGCCCTGCGGAATGCAACAATCGAGGAATAATCGTCGTCCCTCTGACGCGAGGGCTTATCTCAATTTTCACGTGAGCCTCGTTGCCCATATAAATCTGGAAATATAAATCTATCCATGCTATCTGGGGCTCATCCGGACATCGAGATACGCCCTTACGCTAGAGGAACAGCGAGATATGCTGTCGTAGAGACTCGAGAGAAGGCCACTCACAAACAGGGACAGGGACCGAAACTTTCACGTCTAATAACCCTCTCCATCAATATCCAGGGACTCGGGAACATAATATCGCGGTGACCTCCCGCGCGGAGGTGCGGTAGCGGTCGAGGGGCACCGGGGGGGGGGGGGNGGGGGGCGCTGGCTGCCCACTCGAGTTGACACGCGGTCGGTGTGTCCGGGACTTGATGACGATTTGTGAGGACGCGAATGTTTTGTCAGTGATACGTGTCCGGCGCCGACCGGGGCCCGGGAGACTTATCGACTAAACGTCAGGCGCACGCATGTTTAAAAAATTGCCCGCAATCATCGGAACATTTTCCCCGGCCGCCCCCGCCGCCCGCCCGCGCGCCCTGTCGCGTTGGATTGTTGCGCCGTTGCCGCCGTGACCGGCCTCGCGCGTTTCGAGGGATTCCAAGGGAGCGGAATCGGCGCAGGGATGCAGAGAGTGCATAAAGTACCAGCAGGCTGATTGTTGAAATTGATAGATAAAGCGATAGAAATAGAAGATAACAGGGATATGGAGGGATCCTATTGGTGGAAGCGGGCGGTTGCAATCGACAAAAGAGGTAGGTAATAGACTAGCTAACGAAAACCCCTGAGGGACCCGATAGTTAGTCCATCATATTTTCCCTTAGTCTACAGGAACCACCCATTTCAACCAATAGGATCGTCCTGTTCTCTTTATGTCTTCTTTGTCCATCGGCTTACTTCTCAATGTCAACAATCAGCCCGCTAGATTGCCACAGAATTTAGAGAATGAAATTCCCTGGCACATTTTGGTGAAGTTCCCTGACAATTGAAGATAAGACGGTTAGAAGAACAAAATAAGAAATAATTTTCAGGCAAAATTTGTTCGAAACGTCAAACTTAATCTAAAAAGCAAATATAGATGATCTGACAATTTGTCCCTGACATTTCCCAGTTTTCCCGGTATTCCCTACTGCGGCAATCCTGGTACCTATACAGAGAGAGTACGAGGATAAAAAATGCAAATAGGTGGAGAAAGGGATCCCTTATGTGCTCCTGCTAGGGCTTCAAATACACACGAGTCGTGATTGTTGCATCACTCATTTATGAAGGCGCTAAGGAAGAACGCCGTATGAACATTCAAAAGTTGCCAAATTTCTCCACATAAAAGAAGTAAATTTGAGGAAAGTAGAAAATATTTTCCTATAAAATTTTCAGATATTTTAGATGAAACTGCAAACAAAATCTTCTGCAAAGTTATGAGAATAATAATCACAACTTTCCCTATAAATTCGCATTTTATCGAAATGCCTGGAGTTTCATACAGCGTTTCCCCTTGGCACCGTATTGCAGTACTACACGCACCTCGCAAAATTCCCTGACTTTCCCGGTTTTCCAGACCGCCGGACAGTGTATCGAGTCAATGGGAGAGGTCGGACATCATTTAAAACCTTTAAAAGCGTGTTTCTTCATTATTATGAAATTTTGATGTCTTATAAGTAGTTTCATTGGTTTTCTCGTAAAATTTTCTGTAAAAAACACCCCTTAATATCAAAATTGAGACGAGATGAATGTTACACATTTTACAATTTTTGTGAAAAATTCCATGTCCGACTTCGCCCAAAGACTCGTTCCACAGTGCGCCGGCAACCCTGAATTATTGGGGGAAAATCTTGGTTTTCCGTGAAATCCGGCAACATCCTAGCGCCCAGCTGCAAGGGCCCTCGGCTGAGACGGTTGTTGGTCCGCGGTTGCGAAAGGACCATTGCCTTTTATGATGTATGTGTGTGATTGTCGGACGGTATTCGTGTAAAATTGTGGGAGCGGTCGAACAATCCCGCCGTGATAGCCAAGAGAGCAGTAGGTGCATTACTTCATGAGCCACGGTTATCACATGCTTTAATGTGTTTCAGGGTTCATCCCAGGTTGCACTTACTGCTCTGTTCGCTATCACGGCAGAATCGCGCCCGTGTTCCCGGGTCATTTGCGGCCCGGTAAATGTTACAAGGCCCCGCGGCCGTCGGACGTCGGGGGCACTCCGATGACGTCACAGGGCTCCGAATAGACCATATTCGATAACGGTTCGATGTATCGTTTGGTTCAAAACAATAGAACATAACCTCAAACCAAACTAAAAGGATTTAGTTGGAAAAGCTGAAAATGAGAAAATTCCTAACAATTTCACATTGCATTGGCATTTGGTACTCAAAAGAATAAAAAATCTGTTACAAAAGACTCGTTCCCTCAGATTTCTGAATTTACTTTTGAGGCTATGTTTATGTTTTGAACCAATCGATATCGATACAATCTCACCCATTTGATGTATCGAATACGATCTATAGCGGGTGGGGACCGGGCCCTGCGTGGCGCGGGTTGGAAATGCTCGGGAAAATGGCTGTCGGCTGTCGTAAGTACGTGTCAACCCCAGACGATTGCGTTAAACAATCGATTCACTTGGGGCAGTCAATAAATTGAATAATCTCGACGGTTTTTGTTTTCCAATTTGTTACTACCAACCCTCCCACAGATGCAAAATTTCACGATACGTTATAAAAGGGATTTCATGAAATTTTGTCTGCAAAATGAAATATCACAAAATTTCAAAGCCAGTCAGAAATGGATTCCTTATATCTTCACTCTTAGCATAAAAGAACTCTAGTCTCGCCTAGCAATATGCTCAATGCTCACCCAGACAGACATTGCTCCGTCATCATTACGCGAAGTATACTTGATTTTTTGCTCAAAAAGTTACTTATCAGTCATCATTGGGCGAAAAGCAGCGTTGACCTTCGAATTCAACGGTTATAGGACATTTCGTCAACGATTTTTTGTCCGCGCACTTGTTTTTCCAGTAGTTTACGTCCACACATTTTTTCGGCACGGGAGTTTTGGTCCACGTGCCAGTTGAGCCCCAAAGTTAATTGGCCCACATGTAAGTACAAACGACAATATTGCTCACGATGTTTTTGGATGAAAATATATAATGTCTTGGAAGAATGAGGGTTTGCTTTTTTTTTTTTTTTTTTTTTTTTTTTTTTTTTTTTTGTGGTTGTTTTATCCTACGGAGAATAATATATAATTGAGATTTTTGGTAAAAATGAGGGAGCGTCAATTCCATTAGACTATATTCACTAGAACTCTCTACATCTCTTTGGTGCAACAGGACTTAATTATCTTTCAAGAAATTTCCACCTTGTTATACCTGAACCGGATGAACCTCTTGATTTGCCTCAGCTAAAGGCTCTAGATTTTTTCCTGTGTACGATGAGTATCTCGATTTATTTTGCGAGGAAAGATCTGTACTTTTAAAGGATGCCTGTCATTCTTAATACGTTAAATTTTGTATAATACTGTGCAACACCTCTGTTGTGAAATAGTTGCTTCAGGCGCCGCCGCACGGCGGGCGGGCAGTCAGCACGAAACGCGCATTGGCGCCTACAAACCTAAGTGGATACTTCAAGCATTGTGCAATGCGTGAAGTATCCACTTAGGTTTGTAGGCGCCAGTGAGTCTCTCACGCTGGCTACTGGACAAAAAAGGTGCGCGGACAAAAAGTCCTGAAACCAATTCAACTTTTACCTCCCACAATTACACTGCCGTGCTTAGGAAAAACGCATATGAGCACTGGATTGTTTCCAAAATCCCCTTCAGAAAATATTTATTATTGAGGAAAGTTATCGATATTTTTCTTTGAAATTTTCAGACTTTTCAGACAAATTACAAACGAAATCCTCTTAAAAATCGGGAAAGAAATATTCACACATTTTCCCGAAAACTCGTGATTGATCGAGGGAAATTGTGGCATCACCCGATGGCTCTTACGGCATTTTTATTTACAGCGGTAGTACATTGCTTCGATTGTTAGGGCAGGGTCTCAGAAACACATCGTCTCTAACTGTATCGCACAAAATCCACGGAAAATAATCATTGTAGAGAGAAACTCATTCCGGGTCCAGAACCGATACTTGCTCATCCAAAACCAAAACAAACTCAAAACTGTCATGCTAAGGAAGAACGCAGTATGAACCCTCAGACGTTGCCAAGTTTCCTCCAATAAAAACCAAAATCGCTGGGAAAATTGTGAATATTATTTTCCAAGATTTTCAGATAATTTTATACGCAATTTAATCTAAAATATCTGAAAGTTTCAAGAAAAAATAAGCATAAATTTCGTCAAAAATACATGTTTATCTGGGGAAATTTGGCAACTCTCGAATGTTCATACGGCGTTCTTCCTTAGCACGGCAGAACACCGATCAGTCGAGCGACCTACCTCTGAGCACGGAATCGTTCTTCATCTTGGCTGCGGTGTTTACCCAGTGTCCGTCGACGAAATCCTGTCTCCAAACAGTCAAACAGAGAGGAGTCCAGCTCCAGACGGAGGAAAAAGGGAACGCCGGGGAACCCGGTTATGCGCTCGCCTTTCAATAAATATGCTCTTTCTCTCACGCGAAGTACACTTGGACCACGAAGCGGACTACTCGCCCCGAGGTTGCCACATCGTCCCGGAAATCCGGTAATTTAACCACGGGGAACTCAGCGAGAAGGAACAGAGTACCTGGATACGAAGAGCGAGGGTGAGCAAGGACATTTCAGTAAATATGGCCGTTCTCTAGTTGGCTTTGGCTGTAGGTTCCGAATCGGAACAAAAACCGATAATCGACCCCTCCCCCTCAATTAAAGGTTATGCTTGATCAGATCATGGAGTTCTCTGGGCCTAAGTGGCCAATTTTTTATCAGATCATGGAACTCTAAGGGCCCACAGGGACAATTTTCGATCAGGACGTGGAGCTCTTAGGGCCCTAGGGGACAATTTTTGATCAGGTGAAAAAATGCACTGGAAAAAAAAACACATTGGATCTAGAGTCCGGACTCTTAAAAACATCGCCAAGAAAAAATACTCTTGATTCAATCAGATTTAAGCTTAGATCAAGAACCAAGCCTCTTAATTTCAGCGGATTTCCTTCCGATTTAAGCTAGATTCTGATTGAATCAAGAGTCCTTTTTCTTGTCAATGTTTTCAAGAGTCTGGACTCCAGATCCAATGTGTATTTTTTTCCAATTTGGAGCTCTTAGAACCCAAAGGGCCAAATTCTGATCAGGTCATGGAGCTCTTAGTGCCCAAAGGATCAGCTGACCTATGAACTCGAACAATCCAGAATTTCATATTATTGCAATTTTAACTGTCGGTCGTTTCAAAATTTAATGATACACGCATAAGACTGGCAATTGGAACTGAAAAGCAAGGATTTTTGGGGATAATTTCACTGCTAATGTTAAAAGATGTTAACGTTTTTCCTAGGTATGTATCATCCAATCAATGGAAACCACGAACATTTTTTTATGCGAACTATTCCAATATTTACTATTCATAATGTGACTCAGAAAATCGGGTTCCAAACCTGACTCAGTTCAATAGTGTGGGTAGCACCATTTTTTTTTTTTCAGATTTCAAAGTTCAAATATTTTTCAAAATCCCCTTCTTTTCCACAAAATTCCCGACTTCCCTTAATTTCCTGGCCTAGTGATGATTAAGTGGTGAAACCCCTCGACGATTCCCTGTTCTCGAGGTTTTCCAGAGCTGCAAACACACTGTTCACTCGTAAAATTCCAAAAAATCCTGGGAACATGGCAACGGGCCGGGGCCCCCTGCGCTATTCCTAATCCCCTGACCTATCGCATCGTGATAGTGGCTCTTTTGTTGTTACTGCCCTACTGTTTCCAGTCGGGTCGCCCGGCATAATTAACAGTGAAAAACCCCCGGGCTACCCGGCTCACGAACCCGAGATTGGATTCCTTGTTCCGCGTCCAGGAGGCAACGAAAATCTCTTTCCAGGTTGTTGAGATATACTCGGGAGTGGTTCCTGCCGCGCACTCACAGATCACTCCAGTCTGACGAGTCTGACGTCAGACCAATACTTCAAATTGGACTTGGAGCTGTATTCATAGTCGTTCCTCAAACCACAATCCTATCTGAATCAGTTGTTTTCAACAGGGATCAGGTCCATTCCTCGATGGGTCTTAGTTAGCAAATCCTCGAGTTATGCAAGTCAAGACTCAAGCAAAAACGGACTTGCTTCCTAATAAAAACAACTGATTCATCTGAGGGCGAATCTTCGGTTGCAGTTCCGTAAAAAAATCCACCAGGTCAAACTGCTGAAATCTGGCTTTGAAATCAGTGATTGTTTAATATCACGATAGATATAATAAATTCTAAGACTCTTGCAGTAATTCCAACAGAATATGTCTGGAATGTTTAAAAACAAACACGAGTTTTGTTCGAAACAAGTTACATCTCCTGTTATGCAAAGGAAGAACGTCCAGGGTCGCCACCAAATCTAGAAAATGAAATTCCCTGGCATTTCCCTGATGTCTCTGTTGCATTTTGGTAAAATTCCTTGATGATTGAGGATATGCCAGATGCTTAAAAATACATGATTTGAAATAATTTTTGGGCACCATTTGATGTTCGAAATGTCAAACGCATTTCAGAAAGGAAATACAGGTGAAGTGACAATTTTTCCCTGACATTTGCCCGGACTTTTCCAGGTTTTTCCTGTATTCCCTGACTGTGATAACCCTGCTCATACAAATTCGAGAGTGGCCAAATTTCTTTCGGCGACACTTCAATATTTTAGAAAATTAATGAACACTGGAAAAAAACACATTGGATCTAGAGTCCAGACTCTTGAAAACATCGACAAGGAAAAATACTCTTGATTCAATCGGATTTTTGCTTAAATCAAGAACCAAGCCTCTTAATTTGAGCGAATTTCCTTTTGATTGAAGCAAAAATCTGATTGAATCAAGAGTGTTTTTTCTTGGCAATGCACTGGAAAAAAAAACAAATTGTATCTAGAGTCCAGACTCTTAAAAACATGCACAAGAAAAAATACTCTTGATTCAATCAGATTTTTGCTTCAATCAAAAGGAAATCCGCTTAAAATAAGAGGCTTGGTTCTTGATTTAAGCAAAAATCCGATTGAATCAAGAGTCCTTTTTCTTGTCAATGTTTTCAATAGTCTGGACTCTAGATCCAATGTGTATTTTTTCCAGCGTGTTTTCAAGAGTCTGGACTCTAGATACAAAGGTTTTTTTTTTTTTTTTTTTTTTTTTTTTTTTTTTTTTTTTTTTT
>NW_017547142.1:358128-378698 GCF_001854935.1 Bemisia tabaci | reverse complement strand
AGAGTCAAGACAATGTGAATCCATTTCTGATTGGTTCCCGTATTTTAGGCCTTCACAGTGTCATAAACGGGAATATAGATTACATTTTTACCGATTGCAAAGATTATAATCTGGAATGGACCAGGGAATTACGGGTTCGGCAAGGAACAAACGGAACGAGAGAAGGAACGGAGAAAGGAATTTAAGAATGGGCCGATCAAAGATTACAAAGAACGTTCAATTTCTGCAATCTTTATTCCCGTTTGTGACTCCATGAGGGGTGTTGTCTTGACTCTCAGTATAAAGGGACTCTAGACTCTACATCCAAGCCACTTTTTTTCCAGTGCCCGTAAAATTTCAAAGAATCCTGGGAACATGGCAACGGGCCGAGGCCCCCTGCGCTATTCCTAATCCCCTGACCTATCGCATCGTGATAGTGGCTCTTTTGTTGTTACTGCCCTACTGTTTCCAGTCGGGTCGCCCGGCATAATTAACAGTGAAAAACCCCCGGGCTACCCGGCTCACGAACCCGAGATTGGATTCCTTGTTCCGCGTCCAGGAGGCAACGAAAATCTCGTTCCAGGTTGTTGAGATACACTCGGGAGCGGTTCCTGCCGCGCACTTACAGATCACTCCAGTCTGACGAGTCTGACGTCAGACCAATACTTCAAATTGGACTTGGAGCTGTATTCATAAGTCGTTCCTCAAACCACAATCCTATCTGAATCAGTTGCTTTCAACGGGGATCAGGTCCATTCCTCGATGCGTCTTAGTTAACATCAGAGGCGTGGCGTGCTTTGCGATATATCGATTGCTCTGCCATTTAAACCTATGGTAAAGAATCGACTATTAAGGTGTTCGCTGCAAACACCCTGATTATAGATACTTTGCCATAGTTTTAAATGGCATAACAATCGATACATCGCAAACCACACCACGCCACTGGTTAGCATGTTCTTTAATGCAAGCCAGGGCTCATGCAAAAATGGACTTGTTTCCTAATAAAAACAACTGATTCATCTGAGGGTGAATTTTCGGTTGCAGTTCCGTACAAAACCCACCACTTCGGGCTGCTGAAATCTGGCCTCGAAATCAATGATTATTTCATATCACAATACATATACTAAATTCTGAGACTCGCAAGTTTCAGTAGTATATGTCTGGAATGTTTAAAAAAACGAACACGAGCTTTGTTTGAACCAAGTCACCTCTTCTGCCGTGCTAAGGAAGAACGACTTATATACATTCGAGAGTTGCCACATTTTTGTCTAGAGTATCTTTATATTTTACGAGATTAATGAGCAGAAAATAATCTTCGTAGATTTTACAGGAAATCCATACTTTGCAGGGTTGCCACAAAAATATAGAAAATGATATTCCCTGACAAGTCCCTGATTTCTTTGACACGTTTGAGTAAAATTCCTTCACACTGTATTGAGGAAATGCTAGATGCTTGAATACACATAATTTGAAATAGTTTTCATGCTAAATTCGTTGTTCAAAACCTTAAACCCATTCTAGAAAGCAAATAAAGGTGATTTGACAAATTTTCCCGGAAATTTTCGTCATTTTCCCTGACATTCCCGGTTTTCCATGCCTTTTTAAAATTCCCTGACATTTCCCGGTGTTCATTGGAAAAAAAAACCCATTGGATCTAGAGTCCAGACTCTTAAAAACATGGACAAGAAAAAATACTCTTGGTTCAATCGGATTTTTGCTTAAGTCTAGAACCAAGCCTCTTAATTTGAGCGGATTTCCTTTTGATTTGAGCTTAAATGTGATTGAATCAAGAGTATTTTTTCTTGACAATGTTTTCAAGAGTCTGGACTCTAGATCCAATGTGTTTTTTTTTTTCCAGTGTACGGCGTTCTCCTTCAAGAACGGCATGTGGCCTTCATGTCATTTTCGCTCCGAACTCACACCTTCCTCAGGCACGCAAATCACGAGACGACCCGAGACCCGGCGCGAGATAGACGCCAGGAAAAGGCGCGGCGCTTCCCGAATTCCTGGTCCCCGCGGGGCCCGCGGCGAAAGGGGTCAATTTAATACGGCCGTCAGGTCTCGGCCGGTTATCGGGTTTCCCCGCTTTTCACCGCACCGCCGGGAATAGGGATCCCCGCCGCCGTTGCCGCGTCGCCCCCCGAAAACCCCCCAAATACTGCCGTGCTAAGGAAAAACGCCGTATGAACCTTCAGGCGTTGCCGGATTTCCTTTGATAAAACACTAATTTCCTGGTAAACTTATGAATATTTTCCTTCCAATTTTTCAGATGATTTTGTTCGCAATTTTACCTGAAGTTCCAGAAAATTTCAAGGAAAAATATTCATAACCTTCCGCGGAAATAGACATTTTATCGAAAGAAATTTGGCAACTCTCGAATGCTCATACGGCGTTCTTCCTTAGCACGGCAGAATACCCCCTCGTCCCCGGAGAAACGGCAACGTCGCAGGGGCGAAAGGGCCGACGAGCCAATATCGGCAGATATCGACGATGAATTTTTAATGAAAATCCGACTCTTTACGAGGGGCCTCGACGTGACTCCCCCCCCCCCCCCCCCCCCNGTTCCACCCTCCGCCACCACCGCGGACTTCGGCGGCCCTTCCGAAAAAAATGTCGTAGCCGGCGCATTGTGGAGCGGCGACAAAGGAAGCGGTGCTGCCGGGTAGTACACATCTTCGAGGGGGAAAAAAAGGGAAGAAGTTATGACAATAAGGCACTGCTTCGTTGATTATTGATAATAAGGCAAAACTTCGTTTTGCAATACGGAACTATTTTAGAGACAACATATATGCCATTAGTTTAACTATGCAGATAAGTAGTTTCAACAATGACTTAGAAATACGAAAAACTTACAAAAAAAAAGAGTTCCTAATTGCAAAATGAGGTCCATTTGTAAGTAGCTTAAGGAGGTCGTTGGGAAAAATTATTTCGATACAGGTGTCTACAAACATTTTATTTTGGATCAAAGTTGCATTCAGACATTCCCAACGGGAGGAAGGAAGGGGTTTGGGGTGTTCACCCCAGAAAATTGTCGAAATTTCTAAGGACATAATACGCAATTTGAGTCAACCTCTTCATAAATAATTATCAAATGTTGGCTCCTTCTTCTTTCCTCCGTTCCTCCCTTCTTTCTTTCTTCCCTTTTTCTTCCCCAATTTTGGGAGGAACAAGGGGGGGGGGGGTTGGGGCGCGTACGCCCTTTTCACCCCTTATCAGTTTGTCGATCAATTTTAATAATCAGCCTGCAGACTAGATATGAAGTAAAACATACTTTCCCAGGTATAGAACAGGTTAAAGCCCAGGCTCAAACATGACCGTATCAAAATAATGACACGTGAGAAAAAATGTCATAGATTGTATTTGATGGGAGGATTCTTGCACCTTCATGCGTTTCTTTATTACAACTAAGCTCACCCAACCTTAGACGTGGCAGCGCAGCTCGAAGGGACGACGAATATTTTAGGCGGATATTTGATTGTTGAAAGCTCCGCTGGGCGGGGGGAGGGCGGTGCGGACAGGTAGCGAGTGTCCCTGGGGTCGCCCTGGNGGGGGGGGAGGGGGCTTCCGGTAGGAATCGACTGCTCGTGTCGTCGTCGTCGTCGTCGTCGCAGGGAACCCGCCCCCCCACCATCGCACCAGCCGGAGGTATTCGCATCGTCCGGCATTTCATTTCGAAGTTGGCTCCCGTCGTAATCGTGCTATGAGGAAAAACGCCTTATGAGCTTTCCGCCGTGGAAAAAGTTCCCTCGATAAGTCGAAGATTTTCTGACAAGCCCAGGGTGACAAGCAGTAACGAGGCGTGAATTGGACTACATTTTGCAATTTGGAACTATAAACTCTAGCCCGGTTTAAAAACAACGTATGTGCCATTAGTTTCCGTATGCACATAAGTGTTTTTCCAGAAGAGCCAGAATTTATAATTCCAAATTGCAAAATGCAGTTCAATTATCGATTATCGATATTCCCCTATTTGAAGCAAGGGGAAAGAATCGATTATTAAGGTGTTCGTGCCAAACAGCCTGATTTCACAACTCGATTCTTTTTTCATAGGTTTCAGATGAGGATTAATCGATAAATCGCAAAGCACGCCACGGCACTGGTGACAAGCTTTCTTGCACCTTGATATTCCTTGAATTTCCACGGAATTCTGACATGCATTTCCCTGACTTTCTCCTAACTTGGCAATGATATTCCGTAACATGACATGGTTTCTCGTGGAAATGTTTTAAATTCTATTCTAGCATAAAATTTTGGTTAAAAAGTTTCGAGACGGAAAGTTTCTGAAAATTTAAGAAGTGCAATGTTGATATGAAAGAGAAGATAGTCCTTAAAACCACGAGTATAACGACAAAAGTCATTCGTCCTTCGGACATCGCGCTGTACTAAAATGCGTGATACAATTAACTATTTCAACTCCAGAGTCGCTCAAATTGCGTCCGTTAAGTTGAAGGCGAACTTGATTTCTCAATATCGTTGTCAGTTATTCAGCTATAAACGCAAAAGCGATGCATTCTGGCCGGAGGCAAGAGACCCTCCACTGTACTCTTGGCTACAGGTTGAAGCTTCTACTTTCGGGGATTCAACAGTTCCTTATGGACAATTCGTCGCCTACCTGACATAAGGGCGTAACTACAATCTTCAATGAACCGTGTGCTCCATATAATTCAATGCTTTTCCGGGCTCATCCCAATGTGTAGTTACGTCCTTATGTCAGCCAAGCGACGAATTATAAGAGAGCAACAGTCATCACCCTAATGTCGGCTGTTGACCTACCTTCATGGTGAATGATGAGCTCCAGGTGACGTCATGAGTCAAACACGTTTCCCAAACTTCGGCCATTTTTGGCTTGTTTTCAAAACGAAACTGCAAACACGTTGTTAAACATCAACCATGTTAGGTAAGTCAACAGTAGAATGCTGAAGTCCCGAAAGTAAAAGCTTCCCCCATGGCCCAGATGCTGGTGGAGGGTCTCTTGTCTCTGATTTTAGCTATCTACGTTAATTATCTGAAAATCTCGAAGAAAATAACCATAATTATCCTAAAAATAAATAACATATCGCGGGATATTTGGCAACACTCGAATGTTGATACGTTGTTTCTCCTTAGCACGCGGAGCCGTGCGCACGGAAGCTTCTCACGCTGTCGATGGGATGGCGAGACCGGTTCGGGATGATGGATCACTCGGCGAGGGGTTCGACAAGTCGGATACGTTGTTCGGCCGGGGTAGATGGACGAGGACGTCACGGGAGCGATGGAATGATGATTGCGGGCGGACATAAAGAACCCGGTCTAATGTCAACGAGAAGTAAAAACATCAGCCAATCCATTGATGAATCGCTATCCAGTGACCTTGATCCAAATACACATGCAGAGAATTCTTGATTTTTCCAGTCCTGGTTTTTCTCTCATTGCAACTCAAGAAATTCCCTGGGGCTGACTATTGAAATTCATATACAAAGTGGTAGCCAAAGAAGAAAAAAGTAAAGTCATCCTACACTGAAAAAGTCTCTTGGATCCGGTCAAAAGTCTAGACTCTGGTTCCAAGAGACTATCGCATTGAGATCCAATGCAGGCAGACCGTATCTACTTGTAGCTGACCACCTAACAGAACAAAAAATACTCACTTATGACGAGAATGATCGGGTATATGATTGATAATGACGGAGACGTTATTTAATCAGATTGCTTACCTGGAACAAAATAAAAAAATAATTTGTTAGATATTTAAAAAAAAACACACCCAAAAATTAATGTTATAACTGGACGAGAGGATTTTTTTTGAAAACTTCCTCTCAGGCAGAAATTTTCGGGCGCTTCTGGAAATTTCTTAGAGATCTCCCCAATTCGAGATGTGGGCAGTTTTTCAGAGAATAAATTGAACATATAGGAACCATACATCTGGGTATAGGTGTGTCGGTAGAAGTGGGTGGTTACAATGGACAAATTAATGAGGTAAGTAATTTATACCTAATGTAACTATACTAGTCGTTACAACTGTTATAAAAGAGGTAACTAACGGCAACCCATGAGATACTCCGTAGTTAATCGACCGTTTTCTTCCTTGGTCCACATATCCCTTCATTTCTTGAAAAAGATGAAATTTTGAGGAATTTGATGAAATCTTAACTACTTGATTTGGGGTTTTTACCTTTTAAATTTCAGGAAAAATATAAACGGACAGGGAAATAACGACGGAGATATAACAGAGGTTAATTTGACACTAAAGATTTTGGTAACCAAGGCGATCAAGAGGGGACCCGCTTCAGAGGAGAACAGGAATTTGATCACAGAAACACCGGCAATTGTCTTTTTTTTTTTTTTTTTTTTTTTTTTTTTTTTTTTTTTTTTTCTTTTTTATATATACATATATTTATTCTTGTTTCTTGTTTAGAAAAATTCGACGCATTTGTAGAAGCCATGTGCAAGTCAAAAGCAAATAAAGATATATATTATTATTATTATTATTATATTATAATTCCCAAAAAAATCTGGCAATCGAATTTTCGACCAGTTGCTGAAACGAGCGATCGATTTATTGCTCGTGCGATCAATTTACGGTCGGCTCGTCGGGAAAGGGCGCAACTGTAGGGGGTCTCATGCGACGTTTCGCGTTTTAGCGAAAAAATCCGACAAATCACGAGGGCTCCGACGGAAATCGTTGCATGATTCTCTGCGTATCGGCAGCCTGGGTCGAAGATGAAGCTTTAAAGGCTTATTGAATCTCTCGCGACGGCGCAGCAACCTTGAAGCGAGTAAAACTGGGCATCAAAAGTATTTTTACAATCGGTAATTTATCAGACCGGCAGCGGTGACACAGGAGGGCGCCTCCGCCCTGATGCCAAATTTTGCTCGTATTTCAAACGGTGGCGTGGCGTGCTTTGCGATGTATCGATTGATCTGCCATTTAAACCTATGGAAAAGGATCGATGAACAGGATGTTCGCAACGAACACCTTAATAATCGATTCTTTACGATACCTTCAGATAGGGAGATATCGATAATCAATCATTCACGCCCTGCCACTGGTATCAAATTAAAATGCGTGTAGTTATTCGGGTTTTCTCGTAAAAATATGAAATAAAATAAAAAATGATTTCTAGTAAATCGAGTTTGAATGCATATTCAGTGAGAAACTCGCTCTCAAATCTCCATTTTTAGCATTAAAAAGTCAGTCTGAGCTTTCTTTCCGGCATGAGGATCCATGTAATTTTGAAACTTCTAACTTGTTCTTCGAAATAGTAAAAACTGAACCAAAGCGCCTTGTCCTCCACGCCCCTCGATTGTAATAACACAAAATTCTGGATTTGATTTCACAGATTGGCTGCCTTTTTGGGCCCTAAAAACTGTAAGACCTAACCTCAAAATTACCAAAATGTCCGTACTCTCTCCATATGAGTACTTGAAAACTTTGGGAGAAAAGGGGTTTTAAAATGAGGCTGAGAGCTTTCTGCGCGCCTGTCCCTCGCGAGTTGGACCTCCAAAACATTAGGTCTTGCCGGAACTTATTTCAGGGTGTCTACTAAAACAGGCTGGCCAAAAATCAGTACTTGTACAGGACCTTTTCAGTACATATCCAAGAAATGCAGTACCTCCTCAACAGAAAAATTCAGTGCTTTTTCAGTACCATCAAAACTGAGGATATTCGAAAAATTTCAAAAATTTGAATTTCCCACTCAACTTGCGACAAAAATGAAAAAATTCCGGACTTTCTTGCGAAATTTCCTCACTTTTTTAGTATTTCCGGACCGCCCTTACAAAAACAGTACCATTTCCGGACTTTCCGGAAATTCTGGACTTGTAGACACCCTGTTATTTCCTTCCATTCCGTTTCGATCAAAATCGGCAGCTCTGCAGATTTCGCATGGAGGAATCGTCTTGAAATTTCGGCCCTCGGGCTGGGGGCCTGCGACCCCGCGGCGACGCGCTGATTGGCCCGCGCGGGGCGGCAACGGAGCGGCTAATGCGCTAACGGCGCGCATAAACAAAGACAATGGCCGGTGGATGGACGCGATCGCGGGAACAATGCGAAATAATTATGCGTAATAAAAATAAACTAAGGAAAAACAACAACGCGGGGGGTGGGGGGGTGGGGGGGCGAGGAGTCCGACAAAGGGATCGACGATGCAGGTCCACGGCGGAGACATCAGTCACATCGGCCCGCGCTGCCACGTCACCCGCGGAAACGGCGATGTTCGCTACGTTGCCATGGAAACGAAGAAAAAGCATTTCCCGATCTCCCTGGTAGTCGCAAAAGAATGGAAAGAGCTACCGGGTCTACGAAGAGGAGAAAAAAAATAGGTGAAAAAAGTTGTTCTCCGTCAAACAGTTAAAGACCGTTTTGAATTTTACTGCAGGCAGCGAATTAAAATTTAGTTTTGGATTTTCCTGATTTTTCCTGATATTTTAGACGAGTTTTCGAAATTGACACCCCGGTTCATTTATAGAATCGTCATATTTAATCGATTGAATCAAATGTTTAAAAATACTTGTGACACTCAGAATATCCTGATTCATGATCCTACACTGGAAAAAAACACATTGGATCTAGAGTTTAGACTCTTGAAAACATTGACAAGAAAAAATACTCTTGATTCAATCGGATTTTTGCTTGAATCAAAACAAAATCCACTTAGATTAAGAGGCTTAGTTCTTGATTTAAGCTAGATTCTGATTGAATCAAGAGTAATTTTTCTTGTCGATGTTTTTAGGAGTGTGGACTCTAGATCAAATGTGTTTTTTTTCCGATGTGCCCCTAATTAATAGAAGAAGTGTCCCAATAAACGAGAAACAAGTTTTTTGGAACTTTTTGCCTTTAACTTCTCCGCGAAATGCTGTGGACCGGGCACCATTTCGCCAGCTTGTTGTCATGATAAATTAGGTTACTAATCCAAGTGTTGCGGTGCTCCCAAAATTGACTGGAAATGTCCATATCATGTCCGTGCTGTGAGACTTTCCCTTACTTTTCTAGATTGCCCTATTGGCCCGATTTCCCCCGACTTTGCAGGTTATCCAAACCGCTGAAAACCTTGAAACTACCCTCTGCAGGATAAGAGAGAGCCTCGACCTGGAGACAGGCCACCCGCTCTGCGGCGGAAACTTGACAACGGCGCGACCTAGGAGTCGAACTGGTTTGGGTTTTGTGAATTGTGTCTGGGAGCAGGAGATGGAGTCGGCGGACTGGTGGTCGATGCCGCTCATCGGTGGATGGTGGATGGTGAATGGTGAGGACCGGGGACCGTGCACGTCGGATGTCGACGCGCTCATGCGAGCCGACTCGGCCACCGTCTGACGACTGAACGATACATACCCTACCCGGCGTTGGCCCTATTCGCAAGGAAAAAGAAAAAAAAAATTGGATTCGGTTTATTTTTGGATAGGATGATTGTTGGTATCATGTTGGAATTCGGACCAATCAGAATCGAGCAGGGGGAAAAAGTGTCTTGGATCCATAATCTAGACTTTAAAATACTCTTGATTCGGATTTTGCTTGAATCAAAAGGAAACCCGCTTAAATTACGGAGATTTTGCCTCTCGATTCAAGCAAAAATCCATTCAATCAAAAGATGAATCATCGTTGAAATGCGGAAAAATCAGAATCGAGCAGTGGAAAAAAAGTCTCTTGGGTCCAAAATCCAACCTCTAAAAATATTTGACAAGAAAAAATACTCTTGATTCAATCGCAGTTTGAGCAGTTTTTGAAAAATTGATATTCAAGTAAAACTAGTCTTAATGCATATCCCCAAATCCAATTTTTAAGCATCAAAAAGTCAGTTTGAACTTTCTTTCCGCCATAGAGGGATCCATGTAATTTCGAAACTTCAAACACATATTTCTCGGAATAACTTAAACTGCACTTATGCGCCATGTCCTCCATGCCCCTCCACTGACCTCCCAGTTAAAATTTCGCCTCCCCCCATTCGATTCCTCAGATTGTTGTTGTGGAACCTATGAAATATATGTATTGTCTCTGGCTAGCGCCCAGTCCGAAGAGGCACCGTAAAATGAATTCGGACTATTTGGCAACTCCGGTTCCTGACTTGGTGGCAAGTTGACGCTGATTGTATCGCTGATCTACGCCCGGAGTTGTAACCATCATTCGCTCGCATCGCAGTGACTCAACTCCCGGCTCCTGATTCCTGGTTTTCGTCGTAATTTCACTCTCCAGCCCATCGCCCGACATCCCAACATGTCCACCTATCGAGGCGCATTTTTCGAGGCAGTCCTCATCCCGCACAGGTTGATTCTTCGATCATTATCGATCGACCCGGATCGATGGATGACGTTGCTCGGATATGGCTTTATCGATCAAGGTTGATAATCGCGAATCGTAACGGCCGCCATCCTTCGATTAGATATGATCGATGAAAGGAATTTCAAAAATAGTTGCCCCCTGGGTTGATCGATGGATAGATGATGGGTCATCGTCTGCGTTAAGTTGGATTTCCGGATGCACTAACAGCCACTCCCCGCCTTAGATATGCCTTCTTATGCTATTCAAAGGAAGGATGGAAAAATGGATATGCGTTCTGAGTACCGATTTTACAGCTAAGGAGTTGGTGCTGGGTCACTAAACTATGAACGAATTTTGACTTGCGAATAATGGAGATGTTGCATGTGTGAGGAATTAGCAATTTGACTGTTGATTCTTATGTGAAAGTTCACGAGAAACACGACGGTGCCACTGGTTTTCTCTGAAATCAACTCCCAAGCTCAAAAAAGCTCTCATGTTAAGTCCAAAATGGAGGGGATATCCCACGCTATCCTGAGAGTCCACGTCTACATCAAGACAATCTCTCCATGCAAGGATGGGGAGCAAATACATTGACAGGGCTGCCACTTTATTTGGGGCCTCCAAAACTGAAAACACGGCAACCCTGCTAATGTATTTGTTTCCTATCTTTGCATGGAGAGTTCGTATTGATGTAGAGATGGACTCTCAGGATAGCGCGGGATATCCCCTCCATTTGGGCCTCAAGTAGAGAGCTTTTTATGAGCTTGGGAGTTGATTTCAAAGAAAACCAGTGGCACCATCGTGTTTCTCGTAAACTTTTGGAATGGAACGACTCCTCTTACAAAATGCGTAAACCTGTGGTACAGTACCATTTTTGAAGCGGGAACGTGCAAAAAAAACGCATACTTCTTGTGGAGATTACGAAGTTAGGAGTGTACTCCAGACTTTCCCAACGCGCTCATCGTGATTTTCGAGCTACTTTCCATCGAAAAAAACTCTTCATTTCGCTCGAGCTGAAGTTCGCAACAGGCCCATTCCGAGAAAACCTCTCGATAAAAAGCCCGTCACCAGCGCGACAGGGTTCGGGTTCCCCACCGAGGAAAGCACCATGCGCGATCCCACCATCACCCGACGGCGTTCACCCAGGTTTAGAATTCCCACTCTTCTCCCGGGGAGCGGGATCAGTGGCGTGGCGTGCTTTGCGATACATCGATCGATCTACCATTTAAACCTATGGAGAAAAATCGATTAACAAGGTGTCCGCAACGAACACCTTCGTAATCGATTCTTTACCACAGCTTCATACGGGGAAATATCGATAATCGATCTTTCACGCCACGCCACTGAGCGGGATCCTCGGCAGGTGTTATTAATCGCCTACAAAACGGATTATCCCGGCCTCACGTTCCGGGCTCCGCTCTGGAGGTGAATTTCCCGCAGTCGGAGCGCCGCGCCAAGCCGCAACCCGCAGCGCAAGATCCGATCCGAAACCGGAGAACCAGGCGCTTCCCTGAAATCCCGGCAATAGTTTTAATTGTCGAGTTGCTTCCCGCGCCCCCGGAAAACTTTATATCCGCGGGAACTTTCTCCGGGGGAACCTCGGGCGCCGCGGAGTCTTATGCAAATGTGGGTCAAACGTGTTTTCGGCGGTTTCGCTCGTAAAGTCCCCCCGCCCCCTCCCCCGCGGGAGGAAGGAGGGGGGAGGGGGGGACTCGAGTAACGGGAAGGAATATCGCACAACGGATCGGACGCGAGTTGCGCGGCACTGCATATGCTCGAGAAATAGGATGCAGTTCTGGCGCTTCCTGGGTCTCGTCTCGATGTTTTCTATTGAACACGGGTGGGTGTATGGCGACGGTGAAGCTCTCAAACCACGTATCCCTTTTGCGGTGTTTAAAAATCCCCGCTCTTGTTTTCAGGACTGTCACAGAATTTAGGAACTGAACTTCCCTCACATTTCCCTGTTGTCTCTGACAGTTAAAGATATGCCAGATTGGCAAAAAGACATAATTTTAGATAGTTTTCAGGCAAAATGTGGCTTTCGAAACTTTACACTCATTACGTTTAACGGACAACCATTTTGCAGAAAAGAACCAAGTCATATTACCAGTCACATTATCACCAGCTATTGCCCACTTTGACCGAGCAATTTAATTTTTTACAAGAGAACGTTTGGGCGGATTCTTTGAAAATGTTAAGGAATTTGCGTCGCACTGTGCAGAAAATTCACTGAAATTTGCACAAAAATCCGCACAACCGTTTTCATAGAAAATATGCAATTATCCAATTAAATTTGGCAATAGATGATGCGGCTTGGTTCCTTTCTGCTTTGTCCAAATAAAGGTGGCTCAACTGTTTTTCCCTGACACTTTTGTCATTTTTCGTCAACTTTTTGTCTTCCTGGTGATTTTTTGTGATTACTTAAGCACTAAAAAATAATATTCGTAATTACAGAAAAAAATTATCGGGGAGACAAACAGTCAAGTGAGTAAAAATGGTCTTTAATAGAAATATAGAGAGACACACAAACCCTGCTAGGAAAAGAAGGAAAAAAATCAACGCAACCCAGTCATCCAACCTTTACCAACAATTGGTCGCTTCTCTGACGTAAGAACGTACTTCGATTTCCACATGAGCCCTGTCCTCCGTATAACGTCATGCTTTTCAGGGCTCATGTGGGAATAGAGATACGCTTTTACGTCACAGGAGGGGACAGGAGGGAGGAACGGGCAGGTCTCACAGCAACTCAATTCAGTGTCAATTACCAGCAGCTTTGAACTTGCACTACTTGGGGCATGTGCCGATTTTGTCGCATTCTACCCGAGTGTCGCGGGAAAAAACAATTAAAATGCCGATTTCTCTGGACGATTCGCCGACGCTGAGCCTCTGGCAGTGCCAACTGGCCAATGGGGAGGCTTCGTGGATTTGGCCTCTAATGATTTTCTCATCTCCTAATTGACAGCGCACGACCCGTCCGAGCAGTGTAGCCAAATTGTGGAACGAAAATCGAGATTTATCGACTGGGTGCAACATAAAAAGACCAGTCATATGAAAGGAAAGACCAGTCGATCTGCCATCAAAAGTCTCTCCAGTCTTAAGCGATGGATAAAGCCATGTTCAAAGTACTTTCGAGAAAAGTTGATACGTTGAAAAGTCATTAAAAGTTGACTACATTCTTGAAAAAAATCAATCTGATTTTAGATTCTATAAGAGGGGACTGAATTGCCGTTGAAACACGAGAGGCATTTGACAATTAGACGGACAGGGCGCCTTCTCCTTTTTGTGTATATAACACGCACATCCATAACGTTCGAATAGTTGCATCCTGGCGATGGCATTGATAAATACACGGGTGTCTTCGTTCACATTGTAATGTAAAACCCTGTGAATGTATTTGCTCCCTATCTTTGCATGGAGAGTTGGTCTTGATGTAGAGGTGGACTATCAGGGTATAGGGTGGGATATCCCCTCCATTTTGGCCTCAACTTGAGAGCTTTTTTTGAGCTTGGGAGTTGATATCAGAGAAAACCAGTAGCACCATCTTGTTTCTAGCGAACTTTTACATAAGATTCAAAAGTCAAATCGCATATTCCTCGCACATGCAACATCTCCATTGAAGATACGCCAGGTGGTTGAAAATATTTTTCAGGCAAATTTTGTTGATTGAAATGTCAAACTCATCCTAGAGAGCAAATAAAGATGACTTAAAAAATTTTCCCGGACATTTTCGTCCATTTCCAGGCTTTCTCGGCATTTTCTGACTGGCAACCCTGCCATAGTTTCAAACGGCAGATCAATCGATATATCGTAAAGCACGCCGCGGCACTGACGAGAACATCCATCTCTCCGAAGGAGTTGGTTCCTTCGGGTCCTCGAACGGGTCGAAATCTGGAAACACGGTGCGTACGTGCCTCCACGCGGCTCGCGGCTTGGAAATTAATCTCCGCGAGCGTGGAGGTGCGCAGCTTATGGTTTTTTCACTTTCCTCCCGTCGAGGACCGAGGAAAAAATGGAAACGGAACGTGCGCGCGGATCGACCGACTCTCGCGGGATAATTTGCCCAATTTCGTGATTGGTGGATCCCGAATCCTTGACCGGACCCGCTGCACTGCGGCCAGAGCGTTGATCGAAAAAACCTCAAGGTGTCTTCGATGCGCTCGAGGGGTCATTATATGGACGAATTTCTGCCGAACGGAACTAAGTGCATTTAGACATGAGCCCTGAGACACTTAAGAATATATGCATGACAGGGCTCACGTCATAATGCACGTAGCTCCGTTTGGCGGAGATGCGTACATATCCTCCTTGGCTCGTTTCTTTTTCCGAATCCGACGATACGATCTGCTGAAAGGAGCCGCGTTGAGACGCCCGAAACATGAGTTTGACCAATTAATCTCGATGAACGCGAGTGCGGTAAAGCACCTCTGAGATGAGACAATAGCATTGATGCTTGTTACAGTAAAAACAGAAATTTTCGGTAGGAAGGAAGACAGAATTTTTGGAGTAAATTGCACCTTTTTCTCTCTACAAACTCTGAAAAGGGAAAATTAATACTAAATTATCCCCCAATCCCTTTATAAAAACTTGGAAAAAAAGTCTCTTGGACCCGGAGTCCATATACTCTGAAAAAGTTTGACGAGGATTCAATCCGATTTTTGCAAAAATAGAGAGCCAAGCCTCTTAATTTAAGCGAATTTCCTTTTGATCAAACAAAAATTCGATAAATCAAGTGTAATTATTCTTGTCCAATTTTTTAAGAGTCTAGACTCTACACCTGAAAGACGCTTTTCCCAGAGAATGCACGTTTCAGTTTTAACAGAAAGACCTTGCATGTAGCATGGCTAAACACCTAACGAAACAAAAAATACTCACTTATGACGGGAATGAAAAGTAGCAGGATGGGTTATGACCAAAACATTGAATTAGATTGCTTACCTGAAACAAAATAAAATGTTCATTTTTAAAAAATGAGAAAAAACACAAAAGTTGACATAATAACTTGGAGGAAAAGAAAATATAATAAAACTATAATTCAATGTATTCAACTACCTACATGATATTAATACAACAAGAAAAAGATGAAAACACAACTCACAAAACTAATTTCTTTACAGCGGCATTAGTGAGTTGCGTTTTCATTTTTTTTTTGCTTGTTGTAGGCATGAATATCATGTAGTTAGTTGAATACACTAAATTATATTTTTTGGCTTACAACTCGTTTGGGTATCATTTTCCATGTCTGTAATAGCTTACCCAGCCTTTGGCATTAAAATGTATAAATATTATGTTAGTTATGAAAAAAGTTTTAAAATTCCCTTCTTGGACGAGGATTAACGCACGCATTAACGCTAATTTAAAATTAGACGAACAAGTTCGCCGTCCGAGTCAGGAACAAATGGAGCTCTTCATATCATTTTCCATGTCTGTAATAGCTTACCCAGCCTTTGGAATTAGAATGTATAAATATTATGTTTCTTAAGAAAAAAGTTTTAAAATTTCCTTCTTGGACGAGGATTAACGCACGCATTAACGCTAATTTGAAATTAGACGAACAAGTTCGCCGTCCGAGTCAGGAACAAATGGAGCTCTTCATATCATTTTCCATGTCTGTAATAGCTTACCCAGCCTTTGGAATTAGAATGTATAAATATTATGTTTCTTAAGAAAAAAGTTTTAAAATTTCCTTCTTGGACGAGGATTAACGCACGCATTAACGCTAATTTAAAATTAGACGAACAAGTTCGCCGTCCGAGTCAGGAACAAATGAAGCGCTTCATATCATTTTCCACGTCTGTAATACTGCCGTGCTAAGGAAAAACGCCGTATGAACCTTCAGGCGTTGCCAAATTTCCTTTGATAAAACACGAATTTCCCGGAAAATTTATGAATATTTTTCTTCAAATTTTTCAGATAATTTTGTTCGCAATGTCACCTAAAGCTCCTGAAACTTTCGAAGCAAAATTTTCATAACTCCCACAAAATCAACATTTTACCGGAGGAAATTTGGCAACTCTAGAATGTCCATACGGCGTTCTTCCTTAGCACGGCAGAATAGCTTACCCAGCCTTTGGCATTAAAATGTATAAATATTATGCTAGTTAAAAAAGTTTCTGAAATTCCCTTCTCGGACGAGAAATTAACGCACGCATTAACACTGATTTAAAATTAGACGAAGAAGCTCGCCGTTGGAGTCAGGAACAAATGGAGCTCTTCATATCATTTTCCATGTCTGTAATAGCTTACCCAGCCTTAGGCATTAAAACGTATAAATATTATGTTTGTTAAGAAAAAAAGTTTTACAATTTCCTTCTTGGACGAGGAATAACTCACACATTAACACTAATTTAAAATTAGACGAACAAGTTCGCCGTCCGAGTGAGGAACAAATGGAGCGCTTCATATCATTTTCCAAGTCTGTAATACTGCAGTGCTAAGGAAAAACGCCGTATGAACCTTCAGACGTTGCCAAATTTCCTTTGATGAAACACGAATTTCCCGGAAAATTTATGAACAGTTTTCTTCCAATTTTTCAGATCATTTTGTTCGCAATGTCACCTAAAGCTCCTGAAACTTTCGAAGCAAAATTTTCATAACTTTTCCACAAAATAAACATTTTACCGGAAAAAATTTGGCAACTCTCGAATGTTCATACGGCGTTCTTCCTTATTGGCATTAAATTGTATAAATATCATGTTAGTTAAAAAAGTTTTGAGATTCCCTTCTCGGACGAGAAATTAACGCACGCATTAACGCTGATTTAAAATTAGACGAAGGAGCTCGCCGTTGGAGTCAGAAACAAATGGAGCTCTTCCGGCTGATTGCGAGCTTAAATCTTCGCAGAAGCGAGTGCTTAAAAGCGCGGATTCTCCCTGCCCGAGCGCGATGACTGCCAAGACGGACCCATTTAATTCGGAGCGTGTAATCAGGCTAAGAATACATAAAATTCAAATTCGGCTAATGAAGAAAACAGAGGGGCTCGGGCGCGAGTGTCAGGAGTTGGAGCGGCTCCAGCGGCGGCGACAGACCACCGGCAACGTAAATCAAAACGAAACATTTGCTTAATCGTTTAAGCAGAGTTAAAGCTCCGCTCCCGCCGACTACTAACAATTCGTCAACGAAACAAAAACATTCATCGTTGCCGCGCCACCCCCGAAATCCCTGCCGACGCGACGGGGAATCTGCACCCGATGTAGACGAGCATCGAGATATCGTGCAAATTTTGCCAAATTACCTACTAGTCTTGCTTCGAGTTATTGGCAAAAAAGAATCCGTTACGCCTGCGGCTGATTATTGAAAACTAGCGAAATGCCCGTGACTGCAGAGTCACGGGTCTAGAGGCCGCTAAAATATCTATAACCCCGAAAAAATGGTGGTAGGGGAGCAAGACAGCCATAAAAAAATGATAAAATCGATAGAAAAATGAGTTGAGGGGAGAGGGTGATGGAGCTAGAAAAATGAGCTGGGGGGAGGTAGAATAAATGCTGGCTAAAAAATTAGAACTAACCTAGCGATGATTTATTAAAAAAAAAAAATGAAAAAAAGAAAAAAGAAATTGAGATAAAACATCAGCTGATAGCAAACAAAGGTTACCAAGGAAACCAAGGAATGGAACTTTCATAAAAACAGATTAGTGGAAAACAGCGTAAGTAGGGCACTTACGTTAATTACCGTTTTTAAATAAACGGTAAGTGCGAGTTAACCAAAAATCTATGCAGTTCTTTATCAGACCAAAATGGACAAAGTTACAAAATTTGAATCAGAGAACGTGAATCTAACGGTAGTTATCGTGAACGAAAGAATTGACGACATAGATCGGGTAACTATTATGGGTGGGATTATATACAAAACTATACAGACAAACAAGAGGAGGGAAAGCGATCCTGTTGGTTGAAACGGGTAGTTGTCTATCACGAGTCTCTCACGGGTATTAAAAGTCACCGAACAGAGAAAAGACTTACATGAAATGTGTTAGTGACGAAAAATCGAAAGACACGGGTTGTGATCCTGGATCAGTCAGCCTAGAGTACCTACATGGGGAGATCAGACATGCCGAAATACGGAGCTCTTAATTCACGAAAGGGCAGCCAGCAGCCTTAGACATATTGCATTGTTGTAATGGTAACAATTGTAAAGACTATCAACCTTCAGATTCCAATATCAAACCAAGAATGTTCAGAAATGAACAGTCTTCCGTAGAAACAAGAGAATTTACGCAAAAACTAAGTCAAACAATTGTAATAATAAATCACTCTGGATGATTAGATTTCAAAGGTTGGCTGTCTTTTTGGGTCCTAAAAGCTCCATGACTTATCCTTTTACTGACGTGTCCATGCTCCCCCTACATACGTTCTCAACGTCAGCCAAGGTGGCATCTCGTATTTGCATCGCACAGAGACACACAGAAACTCTCGCTAACGACAAAGAGGGGGAAAAACTCATTCGAAGTACAATGCCTCCCCGTGGAGTTACGCTGTTTGGCGCCGCGACATCAGCCGCGAATCGATACAAAATCGATAGTTCGATACCTCGACGGATTCGCGAGTCGCGACGCGGCATCCAGGCTCTCGCGAACTGTCGCGTCCGTCCACGCCGCTGCTTCGTTTTGTTAATTGAATTGAATTAACGGTTCTTTTCTCTTTTATCGTCCACTCCCCCTCCCCACTTCTACGCTGGCATTTTTCCTCTACTAGTCTCGCGCCCCGCCGACCACCCCCACCCCCCCCATCAGTGGCGTGGCTTGCTTTGCGATACATAGATTGATACGCCACTCAAACCCATGAAAAAAGATCGATTATTAGGGTGTTCGCAGCGAACACCTCAGTAATCGATTCTTCACCATAGCTTCAAATGGCGAGATATCGATAATCGATCATTCACGCCACGCCACTGCCCCCCCATTCGGAGAGCGGGAAACGTATGGGGTCCTCAATGGCGAGCCATTCCTGAAGAACGCCGCCAAAACGCCAAAACGGGGGAGGGGTGAAGCGGGGGTCTCCCTTCCTTCCGGCCGTGCGATTTGGGGAGCGGAGAACTTTTCAATCGAATTAAACGGTCGAATGTTTTTGATTGCGTCCCGCTCCTCTGGAGCCGCTCCAAAAATCCCGGCTGTTTTCGCTGCGATTCTCAGGTTGTCGGATTGGAGGATGGACGAGAGAGCTGCAGTTAAACTGTAACGATGGGTCAGTGTTGTGCTGGTCACAGAAGCGTGTTTTGATGCTCGATTCTCGTAGATCACCTAAAAATAATAAGATCTGTTTAAACAGCAACTTTTTACGTTCAATATTACCATAGATATTGTCCTTCGAGAAGTCGGGTTTTTGACGTCATCCACCACGGTTGTGACACCCTTGGTTTCTTCTACCTTCCTTTCATCAGTTAGTGTGACGCATTTTGTAATGGTTACTGAACGTAAAACTGGGATGAAAGCAAGGTGGAAGAAACCAAGGGTGTCACTTCCGCGGTGGACGACGTCAAAAACCTGACTTTTCAAAGCGGGATATCTCGGTTAATGTTAAACGAAGAAAGTTGCTGTTTGGACAAATGTTATTTTTTTTAGCTGATTCTACGAGAATCAAACATCGAAACACGATTCTGCGACCAGTGCGACTGACCAATTCATCACTTCGTTGTTATCTGTAAAAACACGTGAGTACGTGGGAAACAAATGGAACATACGTTGTTCGTAAACTGAGCCAGAAACGGTGGTCCCGAATTGCAAAATGTAGTCCGAACGGATCGCATTTCGCAAAAAAGGCGCGAATACAGTGTTTTCAAAATAACTATTTTTTGGTGGAAAGAAAGAACCGTTTGCTATTGTGGGAGCTTTTTCAGATACTTATGAAGAAGCAACATTTTTACAACACTGTAATCACGCTGGCTCCTTTTTGCTAAATGCCATCAAAATAACGGAGCTCCGTCAAAAACTCAATTTCTGAATATTTGGCGGTTCCGCCTTTCTTCAAATAACTCCTTCAAACCAACACAATTCGTCACCCTGTAACGTATAGATCAATAGCGTTGAATAATTTCTCATCGAGTGGGTTTCGCTCACTTTCAAGCGGCAAGTTTTCTTAAATTTATTTTTAATTTCTTCCGTCAACTTAAAGCGGCGTCACCGCGGTTGGGCCTCCCCGTCTCGGAGGTGGATAAGACCTGGAGACCCAGGGGGCGGAGGAGTGGGGGGAGGGGGCGATGACGTGATGGGCGGGCGGGCGCTTAAAGTGTCTGAAGGTTACAAACTAATTAATGTGTGAGACCCGGGAGACTCCTGCCATTCTCCTGAAGCGTCTGCGGCCGTTGTCACTCGTCTTTTAAGTTTCGCAATCCGCACGGGATTGTCAACCCCCGAGCCCGCCCACCC
>NW_017547142.1:338129-358095 GCF_001854935.1 Bemisia tabaci | reverse complement strand
ATCACCCCCGCGGCTCCCGGCTTCCTCAGCCACTTCGAGAGTGAAACATCAATAGCGCCACGTAGTTGACACAGTGTCTCGATGGCTGGGAATGAGCGTCTTGAAGATACTTTACGAGTCCGAACTTTTTTTGGTTGAGGACCGAAGTTGAAGAAGTGAGCGTTTTACCACTGCGAGGTGATCACTAAAATAGATGGACAGAGCTATGGAGTACGGAAACAACAGTAAACCTATCACTGGAAAAAAAAAAAAAAACACATGGGATCTAGAGTCCAGACTCCTGAAAACATTGACAAGAAAAAGGACTCTTGATTCAATCAGATTTAAGCTTAAATTAAGAACCCAGCCTCTTAATTTGAGCGGATTTCCTTTTGATTTAAGCTTAAATCTGATTGAATCAAGAGTCCATTTTCTAGTCAATGTTTTCAAGAGTCTGGACTCTAGATCCAATGTATTTTTTTTTTCCAGTGAACCTATCCATCGAGTTAAGGGACATCCTGTTGTTAAACCGAAAGTATCTACCTACAAACCTCCCTCGCGATCAGTATCAGGGTGTCTAGTTTTTTTTTTTTCATTTTGGGAAATCCTGATAATATCCTGATTTTTGACTGCTAAATCCTGATTTCAGAGTTTTCCGAATCCTTATCAAATCCTGTTTTTTGCGGAGAAAAAGAGGCGAATGTAACTTCACAAAAATAGCTCGATAAAAAAATCCGATCGGACGGCCGACTTTTCTGAAATCCTGATTTTACGACCGATTGTTCCTCAAATCCTGATGAAATCGGGATTAAATCCTGATTGACCTCGCATCCTGATAGAATCAGGAAAACCGAGAAGGTCCCGATGCTAGACACCTTGGTAACAGTTCATCTTACTCCACTTCCAAAGCAGTGACACTTTCAGGATCCTAAAGAGTAGCAAAGAGAGAATCATCGAATGTCGATATTTTTCCATTTGAAGCAATGGGAAAGAATTGATAATTAAAGCATATCTCTACAATTGATCATTTTCCATAGCTTTAAACGGCAGATCAATCGATTGATCGTAAATGAAAGAAGAGAGAATCATCGAATGTTGATATTTTTCCATTTGAAGCAATGGGAAAGAATTGATAATTAAAGCATATCTCTACAATTGATCATTTTCCATAGCTTTAAACGGCAGATCAATCGATTGATCGTAAATGAAAGAAGAGAGAATCATCGAATGTTGATATTTTTCCATTTGAAGCAATGGAAAAGAATTGATAATTAAAGCATATCTCTACAATTGATCATTTTCCATAGCTTTAAATGGAAGATCAATCGATTGATCGTAAATGAAAGAAGAGAGAATCATCGAATGTCGATATTTTTCCATTTGAAGCAATGGAAAAGAATTGATAATCAAAGCATATCTCTACAATCGATCATTTCCCATAGCTTTAAACGGCAGATCAATCGATTTATCGTAAACGGCGACACGCAGTGGCGAAACAAGAATCATCTGCTATCGATATTTTCCCATTTGAAGCGATGGTAAAGGATCGATTATGAAATTATACTCTGATAATCGATACTTTTCCATAGGTTCTAACGGCATATCGTAAAGCACGCAACGTCACTGATCCTAAAACCCTAGGGGGCGGTTGAAACACTTGCGAAACTCATGAAGCGACTTATTCGACAACGGAGCAGCCGCCAGCGTTACCGTAACGCGTAACGCTTGCACGTCAGCTGTCACGTCACGCCGACGTCCGTCGAGGGGATAACGACGCGAAATGAATTTTTTCACTCGTGCGCGGGGCGGCCTTTTAAAAACGTGCGCGCCAACGTGGAAACCCGTCATTTCAATAATGAAATTAAATAATTTCGCCCTCGCCGTTCCACGGATGGGCGTCGCGTCGTGTTCGCGAAAAGAGGAAAAACGTCGTACGGACGTTTGGATGACGCCAAATTCACTCTGATAAAATTATGATTTTGGAGAAAATGGAGATGTTGCATGTGTGAGGGATCAACCTCTCAAGTTGAGGCCAAAATGGAGGGGATATCCCGCTCTACCCTGAGAGTCCACCTCTGCATCAAGACGAACTCTCCATGCAAAGATAGGGAGCAAATACATTAGCAGGGTTGCCGTGTTTTCAGTTTTGGAGTCCCCAAATGAAGTGGCAGCCCTGTCAATGTATTTGCTCCCTATCTTTGCATGGAGTGTTCGTTTTGATGTAGAGGTGGACTCTCAGGGTAGCTTGGGATATCCCCTCCATTTTGGCCTCACTTTGAGAGCTTTATTTGAGCTTGGGAGTTGATTTCAGAGAAAACCAGTGGCACCATCGTGTTTCTCGCGAACTTTTACATAAGAAACAACAGTCAAATCGCAAATCCCTCACACAAGCAACATCTCCATTAGGAATTATTGAGGCGTGGGATACAGAAAGTTTAGAAACAACGTATGTACCAGTAGTTTCCCTATGTCCACAAATGTTTTTACGGATGAGCCAGAAATTGTAGTTCCTAAATGCTAAATGGACGTATTTATGCTAAAAGGAGCTATACGCATAGGGTTTGTGTGCAACATAGTTCCTTTTAGCATAAATAAGTCCAAATGTAATCCAATTAATCAATTAGCGGGAGACTAGTAACTCCACGTGAATCATAAAAACAAGGTGGAATGGGCAATGTTAGGCACAACCGCAGTGGTTGACGTCACATGCCGTGTTATTTGATAAACGATATCTAATATTGAAAGTAGAGACTCAGCATTTGTATACGATAATTAATTTTTGCAACTCTATACGCTTGTATCAACAAAAAAGGAATATGAGACTACCAGAACTGACACATTGCTTATAAAATTCTCTGATAAATTTGAACGAGCATATCGACACGTTTCCCAGAAAATTCGTAATTTAGGAAAAAATGGGCAACATCGAAAGGATCATGCGTTGTTTTTATTTAACACGGCAGAGCACGACCCGGCGTATTCTCTAAATGCCGGAACGGGGTGGACTGTCACGCCACCTGGTCGAAGAACCGGGAATCATATTTTGTACGTTTTTAAATTCAGAAAGGAAAAAAGAAGGAGGATAAACCGGTGGTGGAAGTAAGCTGTCCGGTACAGAGCTAAACTCAATCGTCGTATTAACGGAGCGCTGCCGCTATTTTGATTCTGACTAGGTAACGCGCCGTTGAACGTCATGGCGTTACGTACGCAAGCGTAATTTTGTACCGCTGATAAAAACAGAGAATGAGAGGTAAATTAATTAGTCAAGCAACACATGTGTCCCACAGAAGCGAGGCGTGAATGATCAACTATCCATAATTTCCATTTGAAACTATGGTAAAACATCAATTTATTGTTAAGGTGTTCGTAGTAGAAACCAAGTTCATCGATCCCTTTCCATAGGTGTAAATGGCACATCAACCGATACATCGAAAAGCACACCACGTCACTGTCTACTGCCCCTCGATCTGTCGCTTAAGAGATCCGCCATTTATCAGTGGCGTGGCGTGCTTTGCGATATATCGATTGATCTGCCATTTAAACCTGTGGTAAAGGATCGATAAACAGGGTGTTCGCAGCGAGCACCTTAATAATCGATTCTTTACCATAGCTTCAAATGGAGAAATATCGATAATCGATCATTCACGCCACGCCACTGCCATTTATACCCATGTTGAATGATCGATAGACAGGGTGTCCGCAATGAGCACCTTAATAATCGATTCTTTACTACATCTTCAAACGGGGAAAAGTCGATAATCGATCACGCCTCGCCACTGGCGCAAACCGAGGCTTTCAAGAAACTCGTCCTTCGAAAAAACTACCCCTCGTCCCTCATACCTCGCTCCTTTATCTCTCTCCCTTTAGAAGATTTTCTTTTTAAAAAAAAGGCTAGCTGGATCAGGACTCGGGCAGGCGTTCACGGGAGGATTAAACTTTCCTGCGGTTTTAAAAAATAAAAGCGAGAAGTATTCGGTCGGCGACGAAGTTTCCCGGTTGAATTGAGTTTTCTCCGGCCGCTTTTATTCGGATCGCCGTCCTTTGTGCTTCCCTTTGATTTTCCACACCGCGGGCCGTGGGGGTCGAGCCGGGACATCCTCGCCAAAGTGTTCAAGTGCTAATATCCCCCGCGATAAGGCAAAACGCCGTATGCGCCATCGAGCGTTGCCAAATTTCCTTCGACAATTTACGAATTTTCAGGAAAATCTGTGTACATTTCTCCTCCGATTTTTCTGTGGATTTCGTCCGTAATTTAATCTAAAACGTCTAAAAATTTCAAGGAAAAATATTCATAACTTTCCTCAAAAATGAATAATTCCAAATAGGAAATTTGGCAACATTGGAATGCTTTTACGACGTTTCTACTTAGCTCGGCAGGATATTTCCCCGCCGTTTTCTCGGCTGAACGCATCTTCGAGACTCGGCGAGTTGCCTCCAACTTCCGGATCCAGAACAAACTCAATTAAAGCGCCGTTTGTCCTGCGTCTCGACCGGCGAAACATTCTTTAAATTTTAATCAGTTTCAAAGCAGAGAGATAAATTGGAATTTGAATAATCGATAGATTCCTCGCCGTGTTTGACTTAAAAAGAGACTCCGTCGTCGTTTCCGTCACGAAAGAACGTAACTCCATTTCGATGTTGCCAAATTTTCACTAGCAATTTGCATATTAACCAAGAAACTCGTGGGACTTTCTAACTGGACATTTCACTGAATATACCTCAGATTTAATGACAAATCAGACAAATTTAACATACAAATTGCACAGGTACATTTTTATGAACCGAATTAATTGTGTTTCAGTCAATTCGGCAACCTTGGAATGGAGTTACGTTCCATCATCTGGGAGACGACACCTAGAGGAGTGGGAATTAAAAAACCTGAGAAGCTTCATCTGAAGATGTTGCTAGGGTTCGTCGTTTTCTACACGGAAGAACGCAACTACATTTCAATGTTGCCAAATTTTCTTGCTCAGATTACTTTTTTACCAGGAGAATTTTAGGAATTTCTACCTGAAACAAGCACTGATTTTTCTTCTGGTCTCGTTCAAAAATCAGAAAAATTTTCAATGAAAATTGCGCAGGTCCGATCTTGTAAAAAATTGAATCGTTCGAGTCAATTTTGCAACCTTGGAATAGAGTTACGTTCCCTCGACGGGAAACAACGGGTTGTGCAACTGTCTCCCTCATTTGATGAGATTCGGGTAGGTTGAAGGACTTCACGATTGAAAAACCATCATTTTTATCATTACTTTAAGCTTTCCGATCCCTTAGGATTTAATTTGTCTGGTTCTATCGTTCTACCGGGCCGATTTCTAAGATTTTTTCGGATATCGCCATGTGATAGCCGTTTGATGAGCGCTGTCACAGCTTGTGGTACAGTATAGCGAAACATTTGAAAAAAATCGCCAAAATGAACCGTGTTTTCATTTTTATGAGAGGCGGGTGAAGAGGGGAAAGAGGGGGAGATTGGGATGATTCTAGATCACGTGATACAATCGATTCCGAACGACGTGACATCGCGCAACCGTGAGTTCAGGGATAGTCGTGACCCATCTTGACCCGACGATCATTCTGAACCCCGAAACGCAGGACGGTGAGGGGGGGGGGAGNGAGGGGGTAGGAGCTGCGTTCAGGAGTGAGTTACGGCATCGGGAAGGGGGGGCGGGGAGCCCGGTGTCTTAAAAGCGAAAAGCGGAGGTGCAAAGAAAATCCCACCCCGGCATAAATCTCCGGCTTGCTGCCCGGGAAGAGCGGTCAGGGTTTTAGCGGACTTACGCTAGCGTACGGCCGCGAGATGCCCTCGGTGGGGCAAGCGAGGGGGAGGGGGGTAGTTGCCGGATCGGGGGGCTACCCCTCATTCACAGTCGGAAAATATACATCAGGGTGTCTACTGAAACAAGATGGCCAAAAATCAGTACTTTTATCAGTACATTCCCAAGAAATTCAGTACCTCCTCCACAGGAAAATTCAGTACTTTCACTTTTTTAAATTATCCCGAGTGACTCATTATTACAATTGCTACAGCACATCGTTTGTAAAGCACGCATGTGACTTAATTTTTGCATAAATTAGCTCATTTTTGAACGTTCATTTATGAACATTCTTGGTGAAAATGAATCAGCGCGGGTTTCAATCGGACGCGCCTTCAATTTTGGTGATACTTCACGCATTGTCTTGGAGTTAGTTTAGTTGCGTAACCTAACCGAACCCACCCAAAATCGACGTTGTTCATTACACCGGAATAAAACATATGCTGCCGTATCATTTTGGACTTCCTAACCATCTCTACAAACACAGGAAAAAAAGTTACGGGCTATACAGACATACCGTCCGTTTCGGTCTCAGTGGCCGAAAGTCCCGGCGGTGGCACCCGGAACAGTCGAAGCTACGGTTCCAGCACCTGAGACTTTCGGCCTCAGAGCCCAGAACGGACGGTATATTTCTATGGTCTGTAACTTTTTTTTTCAGTCTTTGTTGAGAAAGGTTGGAGTTTCAAAATGATATGGCAGCGTATGTTTCATTTCGGTGAAATGAACAAAGTCGATTTTGGGTAGGTTTGGTTAGGTCACACAACTAAACTAACTCCAAGACAATGCGTGGAGTATCACCAAAATTGAAGGCGCGTCCGATTGAAAACCGGACGCGCTGATTGACGTATTCACCAAAAATGTTCTTAAATGTGCAATCTCCAGCAAAAATGAGAGAATTTATGCAAAAACTAGGTCAATTTTATTTCGCTGTTTGTAGAGAAAGTTTGGAAGTCCAAAATGATAAGGCAGCATATGTATGTTTCATTTCGGTGTAATGAACAAAGTGGAACTTGGTGGGTTCGGTTAGGTCACGCAACTAAACTAACTCCAAGACAATGCGTAAAGTATCACCAAAATTGAAGGCGCGTCCGATTGGAAACCGCGCTGATTGCTTTTCACCTAGAATGTTCATAAATGAGCGTTCTCGCGCAAAAATGAGTGAATTTATGCAAAAATTAAGTTAAATGCGTGTTTTACAAACAATGTGTCGTAACACTTGTGATAATGAATCACTGGGGATAATTTGAATTCATAAGTAGGCTGAACTTTTGAGCCCTAATAACTCCACGAAGTAACCTTAAAATCACCGACATTTCCGTCCGTACTCTCCCAGCGGGTCGATTATTGAAATTGATAGACAAAGCTATAGACAAAGAAGACAAAAGGGATTTGGAGGGATCCTATTGGTGGAAGTGGGTGGTTGCAATCGACAAAGGACGTGGGTTATAGACTAACTAACGGCAACCCAAGAGAGATCCGATAATTAGTCCAATCATTTTCTCCCTTAGTCTATAAGAGCCACCCGTTTCCACATATAGGATCGCTTCGCACTCTCTATATCTTCTTTGTCTATAGGTTTGTCTATCAATTTCAATAATCAGCCCGCTGTACAGGAACTCTTATTCACGCCACTAAAGGAGGTTTTGTTGCACTCAGAGCGGACATTACTTATTCCCTCCACAATCTGGCATCTTTTCCCGCGTCGGGGTGGGCGGGAAGGAGACTCTTAAAGCTGGGTCATTGAGAGTCGGAGAAAAGCAGGAGTCTCACTCGAAGAACAAAAGATGTCGAAATTAACTTCGTTTAGGGTCGCCTAGCTCCCGGGCAGCCCCCACCACCACCCCCTCCCGTGTCCATGCCGCGATGTTAACTTGTTTTCGTGTCACTTCTCGCGGGGCGACCACGCTTACATGCTGACAGCCATGTTGTCAGCTTACCTAGAGTCCCTTTACACTGAGAGTCAAGACAGTTTGAATCCATTTCTGATTGGTTCCCGTATTTTAGGCCTTCACAGTGTCACAAACGGGAATAATGATTACATTTTCACCGATTGCAAAGATTATAATCTGGAATGGACCAGGGAATTACGGGTTCGGCAAGGAACAAACGGAATGAGAGAAGGAACGGAGAAAGGAAGTTTAGAATGGTCCGATCAAAGATTACAAAGAACGTTCAATGTCTGTAATCTTTATTCCCGTTTGTGACTCCATGAGGGGTGTTGTCTTGACTCTCAGTATAAAGGGACTCTAAGCTTACCTACGCTCGACATTGGCCTCATCTACATTGTCTCGATATAGTTGGTTTGCCTCGGAATTTAAAGAATTACATTCTCTGACAATTCCCTCATTTCTCTGTCACATTTTGGTGAAATTTCCTGGCAATTGAGGATATGCCAGATGATTAAAAAGACATGATTTGAAAAAGTTTTCGAGCAAAACTTGTTGTTCGAAACGTCAAACGCATTCTAGCAAGGGAATAAAGGTGACTTGACAATTTTTCCTTGACGTTCTCGTCATTTTTCTTGACATTTCCAGGTTTTCCCAGACTTCTTAAACTTTCCTGACATTTCTCGGTTTACTCGATATTCCCTGACGGCGGCAATCCTACTTTCTTAATATCTTAATGTGACGAAATTCGAAAAATTTCTAAATTCACGCGCGAATCGCGACAAAAATGACAAGGCTACGCAATTCGAAGCTCGTTGGCGGCCTAATAATGAGCAGGCTAAGTAATAGAGATTTGGGGCAAATTCCGCCCTAGGAATCAATGCGCGAAGGTTTGCATATTTTCCAGGCTGTCTTAAAAAACACACGTGAGAAGAAACGAAAAATTACGGATCTTTTGGCGGAATTTCCGCACTTTTCCAGTACTTCCGGATCGCCTTAAAAATGACTACTACTTCCGGATTAGTACACACCCTGTGGGAACAAAATAAGCTCTGAGCTCGGAGATTTCTGACAGTGTAGTATATAATTGGACTCCCATGATCCGCTTCTCCGGATTGATACCAGCAACCGCGAGGGAGGGGTGAGGGAGGAGGAGGGGGAGGTTCACCCCGCGAAAACACGCGTTCCGGAACCCCGGCTGCGTCGAATTGCAAAACCGCCCGGACCGTTTCATGAACTTCTGGCGAGCGCTGCTTACTAGCCATTAAAATTAACTTGAGCTCGGAGGGTGAAAGTTCAGTTCCAAACTTAAAGCAACTTCCCAAGTCGCTCCGCCCACAGTTGCGAAGTCGCCATCAGAAACTGAAATTTTGAGACCTCCTTGAGGCCTCCTCCACTGGGGATCTATTTGAAGGCGCAATAAGTATGGGTATTTTGATGCATGTGGAGAGCGCTAAACGGAAATTGTTTACTGCTTGCGCTAAGGAACAACTATTTCTAGCTCCTTCGTAAAAACACCTATCTGCAGTGGAAAATTAATGGCACGCACTGGAAAAAAAAACACATTGGATCTAGAGTCCAGACTCTTAAAAACATCGACAAGAAAAAGTACTCTTGATTCAATCAGAATCTAGCTTAAATAAAGAACCAAGCCTCTTAATTCAAGCAAAAATCCGATTGAATCAAGAGTATTTTTTCTTGTCAATGTTTTCAAGAGTCGGGACTCTAGATCCAATGTGTTTTTTTTTCCAGTGCGTATGGCGACAGCGGGCTGACTATTGAAATTGATAGACAAAAAAGACATAGGGAACCTGGAGCGATCTTATTGGTTAGAACGGGTGGTTGTTATAGACTAAGGGGTCTCTCGCGGGTTGGAGTTAGTTAGTCTATTACTTACATCCTGTGTCCGTCGCCACCACCCGCTTCCACCAATAATAGGATCGCTTCATTTTCAGTTTGTCTTCTTTGTCCAGAGCTTTGTCTATGAACTTCAATAATAATTAACCTGCTGGTGCAGCACAAACCTGCGCCAGCTATGCATAAACTAAAGTTCGTTGATTATTCTGATAGTCTGGCTGATAGATTATCCATTTCTTTTACCGTCTAGCCGCAAGAGAGTTTACAGAATTTTCGATCGCCTTATCGCTATAACCGAGCTGACCACAATCTCTAAAAGTTCCGTTCCCTAAAACTTTCATCTTCGTGTTCCTCAGCCTCGGATGAAATTTTGATGGACTCCGAGAATAAATCATGATTTACGGATCACAGCTTGCAACCCTGCACCAGATACTCCCAGTTAGCGCGCCTTTTGTCTCGTCGCGGTTGTTCAACGTCTGGAAATCGGGTTAGATTCGACCCCGGTTCGCCATCGGGTCGCCAGACTGCGCTGGAGCCCCCCTAATTAGCGTGCATTAGCATACGAAACACCCGCACCAGCCGGCAACAGCGCTCTGTAATCGGGTGATAAATGGCTTATTTCGCCCCGTGTTTTCAACAGCCCCCGAGTTTGCTCTGCGGCCTACCTATTCGGGGGCCGAAGGTGTCTGCCGCGGATAACTGGCGCAGCCCCCAACCCCCAACCCCCGTCCCTGTCGAAGGAAAATTGCCCGATGACAGTTTCGGGGCGGGATTTTCCGGGTTCGCTCCTGAGCGAGGGATTTTCGTGCGGCCACGAAGTTGTGTGTAATCTCCGCGACGCTTCGGGATTACTTCCTTCCCGGGCGCCGCGAACTTATGCAACCGACACCTACTCGCGCGCACTGTGAATAGCATATACAGGGGATTTGCAGGAGTAAAATTCAGGACCAGAACTAATAAAGTGTTCGGAATTAAAACGTGTGTTTAAAAGCGCCCATGAGAGTGGAAAAAGTGCCTCCATAAGTCAAAACAAGTCATATTTTAACTAAAAAGCTTCATATTGGTATCTTCTATAAACTACAAAAACCCTCAAAAACATTGTTCGGGCAAAAAATCCGGTCGAGGAAATTGACGTGTCATTTCCTTTTAATCAAGTATAAGATAGGCAAAAACCTTTGATGAATTCCCAAGGTCCACTAAGACTAATAATCATCAAAAAGTTCCAAAAACTTACTCGAAAGGAAAAAAATAAAATGAAAAAAAAAATCCCTTGCCAAAAATAAATAAAAAACCGATTTTGAGATAAATCCCTCGAATGAACTCGAATGTATCGGTGGCAAGTAAAATGTGATCGACTGATTGCATTGCTCTTTCTAGTCTTGAATCTGGATTTTCCGCCCAAAACAAATCGTCCGTAGAAATTCAACTTCAACTACAATGCCCATTTGTCTTCTTTGTCTATCAATTGGAACTGTGTGCATTATGACGTGAGCCCTGTTATGTACGTATTCTCATGAAATTCATGGCTCTTGTCTTAATGTACATAGTTTCGTTTGGCAGAAGTACGTTCAATTTCAATTATCATCCCGCTAGAAATACCCCTGCCGTGCCCTGTTTTTGGTCACCTTATGGCGGTCGGCATGTTATAAGCAGTGAGAAACTGTAGGAGTGAATGACCTCTCTACACGGAGAAAAAAAACTCGTGCGTGGGACCCGAAGTTTAGGTCATATGGATCTCTGAAGTTTTCAGATTGAGCATCTGAACACTTTAGATCTAGCTGCCGAAGTTCGGATCATACATCTGAAACTTCAGTTCTTACATCTGAAGTACTTCAGATGTGAGAACCGAAGTACTTCAGATGTGAGAACCGAAGTACTTCGGATGTGAGAACCGAAGTACTTCAGATGTGAGAACCGAAGTACTTCAGATGTAAGAACTGAAGTTTCAGATGTATGATCCGAACTTCGGCAGCTAGACCTAAAGTGTTCAGATGCTCAATCTGAAAACTTCAGAGATCCATATGACCTAAACTTCGGGTCCCACGCACGAGTTTTTTTTCTCCGTGTATACATGAGTGTGGAACTTGGTCAGTATGTCATTGTTTTAACAATGCGAAATTCCCGCGATCAACAGCGATCGTCTTCAAGGGTCAATGACCCACCAGTGTGGAACTTGGTCAGTGTGCCATTGTGTCAGCATCAACACCAATCATTTTGAAGGGTCAATGACCTATGACCTACCAATGTATACATTTGTAACTCGGTCAGGGAGGCGTTTGGCTGGTGGTACAACCACTTCCACAAGAGCCATGAATTTCATGAGAATACGTACATAACAGGGCTCACGTCATAATGCACACAGTTCCAATGGATAGACAAAGAAGACAAACGGGCATTGTAGTTGAAGTTGAATTTCTACGGACGATTTGTTTTGGGCGGAAAATCCAGATTCAAGACTAAAAAGAGCAATGCAATCAGTCGAAACGCCCAATAGTTTCAGAGTAAAAATACAAATTGTGCTTTAAATTCTCCTTGCAACGGGTCCGAAACCCAGGGTGGCAAAATTTCATGAAAAATAAAATCTTGAATTCCACGTGAAATATTTCATGAAATTTCAGAAATTTATGACAGATATTGAAAAATGCAAGCTCCTTTTCATGTTTCGCAAAATGTAAAAATTGTGATTTTCTTCTATTTCTGGGTGTTCGAGAGCGGGTTGCATGCTCTAGCCCTTGGATAATTTGAAATATTTCACAGCCTCATGAAATTTCATGAAATATTTCGCTGAAACGTCCAACCTTTCATTTCCTTCTTACGTTTCATGCCACCCTGCTGAAACCTCCCGGGTCCTGTTCTGACGCGGTCGATTTCGGTGAAAATGGATGAATTTTCGCTGAAAGGAACTACGTGCCCATGGTTTGCGTGGGACATACTTCCTTTCAGCATAAATCCGTCCAAATCTCAAGCTAAGTGGTCCATGCGTAAGACTTCAAAGAATTCTAATACCATATCCAGACTCATTAAAACCTAAAATACTCGAAAACCGGAGACTGAACTCCTTTAAATAATTTCCAGATTGCGCGCTGGGGGAGTAGCGATTAACTCCGACTCAAGCACCGAAAGGAAAAACGCCGTATGAACCTTCAGGCGTTGCCAAATTTCTTTTTGTAAACCGCGAATTTTCAGGAACATTTGTGAATATTTTTCTTCCAATTTTTCGAATAATTTTGTTCGCGATTTCACACGAAGTTCCTGAAAATTTCAAAGAAAAATATTCATAGCTTTCCTGAATAATAAACATTATGTAGAGGGAAATTTGGCAACTCTCGAAATTTCATACAGCGTTTTTCCTTAGCACGGGAGAAAACACGAGTCCCACAAAGCTGCGGATATCGCCCGCCAAAGGTCAGGAAAAGTCGAGTAACTGCAGAAATATTACAGTGGGAGGGGGACACTTTTTAAGCAGCTCAGAAACGACTTTGCGGTCGGATTTTGGACTCATGGCAGAACGCCCTATCGGCCCCGAGGGGACGGGGGGTGCGGGCTGTTTGCGCTGGTCCCCACGCGAAAAGATTTCAAAAGATTACTCGTCGCTGGAGGTACGGCGAAAATTTAAGATGCGGTTACTTTAAAGGCCTTTCGAGAGAGTGGTGTCTCGAGAAGGGGGGGGGGGCTCAAAGGCCGTACAACGTAGAGAGTACTTCACGCAAACGGTGAGTTTCCCGGCCGATGTTGCCGCACTAGGGTCCGCAGGATCTTTGAACCGAGCGTCAGTATACTGAACACTGGAAAAAAAACACATTGGATATAGAGTCCAGACTCTTAAAAACATTAACAAGAAAAAATAATCTTGATTCAATCCGATTTTAACTTATATCAAAAGGAAATCCGCTCAAATTAAGAGGCTTGGTTCTTGATTTAAGCAAAAATCCGATTGAATCAAGAGTATTTTTACTTGTCGATGTTTTTAAGAGTCTGGACTCTAGATCTAACATGTTTTTTTCCAGTGAACCTTTGAAACAGAATGGTTGGTCCGGAAAATTTAATATTAGAATTACCTGACTTTCCCGGTTCTTCCTGGCAAAAATTGGCAATATTCTGAATTTTTTGGCCAAGGATAAATGAAACTTTCCAGATTTTCCGATCCGGCCGGGTGTCATGCTGAATACTGATACCGTGTCAGGCGCATTTCAAAAGTCATCATTGCTGGAAATCGAATTTTTTGGAGATATCTGCCCATCTCACTAAAAGTGGAGTTCTCCATCAAGAGGGAAAACGCCGATACATGCAGAGGAAAATGAATTTTCGTTGCGTCAAAGATCCTTAATTTCTCTGTGAAAATGGGAAACATTTTCAGCCACAAGAAAATAATCATCGTTGTTGCGGAAAGTCATCCTTGCAGCAACGATGCATTTATCTCATTGTAAGGGAATGCAAAAAATTAAACGAACAGATTTGAAATACGATTAACTTACAGTCGTCGTAAAGCTAGTGAACAGTAGAAGATAAACTCACCTGAAACAGAAATTAAAAAATCAAATTAGTCATTGTCAACGATTTTTTCCAAACAGACACCAATACTGCCGACTGCCGTGCTAAGGAAGAACGCCGTATGAGCCATCAAGCGTTGTCCAATTTCCTTCGATAAATCACGAATCCTCGGCAAAATTTGTAAATATTTTTCTTCCGATTTTCCGGATAATTTTGTTCGCGATTTTCCCTGAAACCCCTGACAATTTCAAGGAAAAATATTCGCAGCTTTCCTCGAAAATAAATATTTCATTGCAGGAAATTCGGCGACTCTCGAATGTTCATACGGCGTTATTCCTTAGCACGGCAGAATACCAATTCAGGGTGTCTAGTATTTTTTTAATTTTAAAAAATCCTGATATTTTCTTGATGTTTCCTGATATTTTATGAACAATTCCTGATATTTTCATTTTGAAAAATCCTGATATTTTCCTGATTTTCCTCGACTCCTGGCACGGCAGGCAAAAAGCAGTAAGACTTTCTCCGCTGAGGAGATTCCCGTGAGAAAAATTCCTGACAAAACGTCCGATTTTTCCGATTTTCCTGACTTCTTCCTGATTGGCCAAAATTCCTGATATTTTCCGGTTTTTCCTGATGCTAGACACCCTGCAATTTGCCTTTCCTCTCCTGAAAATTCACAGGATTCTTCTTTTCAAACATCAATTTAAGAGTTAAAAAGTCGGTGCTCATCGTAATCCCTCTTTTCGTTAAAAACGCGTAATTCGCCAGGCAGTGAAATTATCTAAAGATCGTTTCCCAGAGCTAAACTAAAATTACAGGGACGCCCATCTTGGCAACACTGGAATTCCCCCGACCGTCCGAGAAGGGGAATCCTCCGACTTCACCTTAACCCCCCCCCCCCANGCCCGGCCCCATTTTTTTCCCTTTAATATTTTTCCTTGTTTCAACGGCCCCGCTTTTTATCCCCGGAGTTTAAAGACACTGACGCTCCTTTCATAACTCCGAGGGGTGGGAAAGGGAGGAAAGATGGGGAGAAAAAGACGGGGGCAAGAAAAAAAGAAGAAAAAAAAAAAGCGTGGAGGAATAACGTTTATTAGACTCTTAATCAGGGCTTTCATTGGGCGGGCGCCGAGCAAATCGTTAGCTTCAACAAGCCGCTTTTTCTGCTTTAAACAAGATTTTTTTTTTTCTCCTCGAAGATTGTGATCTTTATTTTCACCGGCGAGGGAAATCCAAGATTCGGATGAAGATGGAGTAATAATGTTCCCTTTACCTTTAACAAACGTAAACACCGAGAGTGGAGGGCCAGGGCCGGGGGAGGGGGGGGTAAGGGGTTCGGAAGTAATTTGCTTGCCCGATGAAATTATGGAAACGATAAGGCGAGGGAAAGCCTTATGAATCGAACGTTTTCCTCTTGTAATAGGTTGTAAATGAAACCTGAATCACCGGGAGCTTGAATTGAAATTGGGTTAAATTAAAAAAATAAAATTCAGAATGAAGAACACTTATACAGCGTTCACTGGAAAAAAAAAAAAAAAAAAAAAAAAAAAAAAAAAAAAAAAAAAAAAAAAAAAAAACACATTGGATCTAAAGTCCAGACTCTTGAAAACATTGACAAGGAAGGACTCTTGATTCAATCAGATTCAAGCTTAAATCAAAAGGAAATCCGCTCAAATTAAGAGGCTTGGTTCTTGATTTAAGCATAAATCCGATTGAATCAAGAGTATTTTTTCTTGTCGATGTTTTTAAGAGTCTGGACTCTAGATCCAATGTGTTTTTTTTTCCAGTGTTGGTTTTTTATTTTTTTATTTCATTTTTTCTTTAAGTGAACATATTTTACTGTTTTTTAGGTAGTCGATCATGAGATATAAAAATCTGAAGGGGAAACTAAAATTTTGTATGGTAAACCCAAAGTAATGACAAACCAATTGTCAGTTTCTGTCGATCGTATACAATGAAAAATTATACGCGAATCAAATTCAAAATTAGTAAAAATCTTTACGTCGCAGACAAATTCCATTTCGTTAGATACAAAGATGTAAACATTTAGAAGGAGAGAAAATGTTAAAAAGTCTAATTCATTATTTATTATATGCTTAAAATTCAAAAAGAGGTTTTATTCTGCTTAGATGCATGGTCCCATCTGGCACACTCGCGAAGAAGTAAAAGCAGTTAGGTTTGGTTCGGATAGGCAACTAAACTAACTCCCTGGCAATGCTGAGAGTGTCACCAAGATTTGAAGGCGCTCAGTGTTTTGGAAATTCTTTATCATTGAAACCTATATTATTTTAATACGAATTATTGCAATTTGGCGCGTTAACACACATTCCGCTTGCAAATTGCCGGCAATTTCTGACTGCCTGCGACATCTATAGTCATGCCGTCCTTATCACCGATGAACTAAAACTTCGTAGGTAAATAGAGTTTCTCATTTCGTCGATTAAATAAGAAATTCGAAACCCCGAAAATACTAAAATAATTAATAGTGTACCAGTCTAATGAGGATTACAAGAAACAGAACCAAAATCCATGTCCGCTGCACCTAGAGTCCCTTTATACTGAGAGTCAAGACAATGTGAATCCATTTCTGATTGGTTTCCGTATTTTAGGCCTTCTTAGTGTCACAAACGGGAATAAAGATTACATTTTCACCGATTGCAAAGATTATAATCTGGAATGGACCGGGGAATTACGGATTCGGCAAGGAACAAACGGAATGAGAGAAGGAACGGAGAGAGGAATTTGAGAATGGGCCGATCAAAGATTACAAAAAACCAACAAAAAACGTTCAATTTCTGTAATCTTTATTCCCGTTTGTGACTCCATGAGGGGTGTTGTCTTGACTCTCAGTATAAAGGGACTCTAGCTGCACCTAGATTTAGGGGTGCTGTTTGCTAGACATCCAACCACTCAAATACAATGGTTTTCGCGGGGTTGATGGGCGATTTCAACTGGGTCCGCTACGCGTAGATTTCGGGGTGACTCAATTAAAAATGAATGATTGTCTTAGATGCTGCGAGCACGGGGGTGTCATCTTGCTTACCTCGCCACGTGTCTCAAGCACTCCCCCTCACCCCCTCCCCGTCCGGTTTAAAACTACCCCCGCGAGTTTCCATTCAGGGCCACCGCGCCGTCGAAACTTTCATAGTCGCGCAGGGGTGCCGGACTACGGAAAAATCAATGTCAATTATTCAGGGATAAGCTTTGCATAGTGTACACGTTTCCTGCGGACTGATTATTGAAAATGATAGACAAATCTATAGAGAAAGAACAATATGGGAATATGGAGCGAGTATATCGGTTGTAACAGGTGGTTATTACAGACTGAGAGGGATAATGGACTAACTAATAACTAAACGGCCTCTTATGAGATTGCCGTTGGTTGGTTCAATACTTTACCTATACTTCGTCTCTGCTTTTTGCAACCACCCTTTTCCACCGATAGGATCACTGCATTTGCCCTTCGTTTTCTTTGACTAAAGTTTTGTTTATCAATTTCAATAATCAATTCCAATTTCCCTACCTATTTTCCTCCATGCTGTTTCAATCAAAATCGGCAGCGCTCTGGGAGATTTCACTTCAATCTTCTTGAAATTTCGGCCTCCGGAGAATCAAAAATGTGTAACGGAAAAATAAAACTGAGGCTTTAGATGAAAAGATCTGATTGAAACACTTCAAAATAATTCCAGCACCTGATTTTTCCTTAATGGGTTCAAACAACTGATAATTCTTTAGCGTCAAAGTCAAGTCGTTTTGTTTGATCAATGATTTGACAAAAACAAAATTTATGACAAAACTAAAAAAACTTATCGTGGGTATAGTTTCACAATTAAAACCGTGATGCAACCTATGAGTTCCTTTAATTAATAGGGGAAGATACAGCCGGATCGCGGAATTGTTAAATTAGACTTGTTAACAACGTATGCATTTCAGAGCTTGTTAAATATCACAACTGTTTCACTTCCGCCGCAACCTAGAACTCCAGCCAAAACCCCCGATTTTGACGAAGTGGCAACACTGCTCTAATTTAAATTAATGAAACGCCCCCCGAAAAGCGGGACGGGCCGAGAGTGATAACTCAAAATTATTTATTCAAACAGACGCGTTTCCGTGAGGGGGTCCAAAACTACAAGTTTCGGGGGTGGAGGGTGACGCGATGTGGGTAACCGCAGGTGCGTTCCACATTAGGGTTATTGGAACACCCCCCCCCCCTTCGGGTCTCATCTCGAGGAAGTGTGTCATGCAGGTTGCGGAGCTGGTGCGGCCGGCGCGGCGTGATGCTTGATTCGGGACACGGTGATCTGATGCCGTTGGGAGAAATATGATCAGGGTCTACAATACGGATCGTTAATTGGACTGCGTTGCAAAGAGAGGAACTTCTAGTTTTGACTTATTTTGGAAGCAACATTTTATTCTATTAGTTTCCCTGTGCAGATGAGTGCTTTAAATGATGAGCCGGAAATCTTATCATCTTATACAGTCCATCATGGTATTAATCATTGAACACTGGAAAAAAACACATTGAATCTAGAGTCCAGACTCTTGAAAACATTGACAAGAAAAAATACTCTTGGTTCAATCAGATTTAAGCTTAAGTCAACAGGAAATCCGCTCAAATTAAGAGGCTTGGTTCTTGATTTAAGCAAAAATCCGATTGAATCAAGAGTATTTTTTCTTGTCGATGTTTTTTAGAGTCTGGACTCTAGATAAAATGTGTTTTTTTCCAGTGTTTTAAAACAAAAAAATAAAAAAGAACATGGGTTTGCGTCAATACTAGAGACGACCGAGAGGAGGTAAAAAAGTTTAGCATTTAAGAATTGGACTACACTTTGCAGTTAGGAACTACAACTTCTGGCTCAGTTTAGAAAGAACATAAGTACCATAAGTTTTCCTATGCACATACGTGCTTTTTCGAATGATTAAGAAACTGTAGTTCCTAATTGCAAAATATGGTAAAATTATTTGGATTACTACCTTTGGATTCAAGCAAAAATCCAATTAAATACATAAAGAGTATATTCTCTTCTTATCACAATTTTTAAGAGTCTCGACTCCGAATCCAGGATAAATTTTTTCCGGGGTTCAAAAATGGCAAAGCGTTCCAATACTGAAACGACGCTTCGTCCAACTTATTTTAACAACAACTTACGTATAATTAGTGCGAAGCGTACAGATACTAAATAACACAGCGTTTTAACGCGTTTCCCACCTTATTTGAACAACAACTTACGTGCAATTAGTCCGAAGCGTGCTGCTACTAAATAAAACAGCGTTTTAACAATTCACGAAACGCAACCCGCCGCGGAACAGGGCTTCGACGTACGGAAAAGTTCACCGTTCGAGAATCTCCCCTCTGCATGTTCGATTCTATCTTCGTTGCGGTCAGTTTTAATCAGTGTCCGGGCATTTTTGCGATTTTTCCAAGCCCCCCCCCCCCCCCCCNGCGCGCGAATCCCCCTCCCTCGACAACTTTAACATCCGCGTGAAGATGCGGCCGAATCGACGTTCCCGCTGTTCTGCCGCGCTAAGGAAAAACGCCGTATGAGCATTCAAGAGTTGCCAAATTTCCCTTGATAAAACATGTATTTTTGACAACTTCCATGCGTATTTTACCTTAAGATTTTCAGATGCGTATTTTAGATTAAATTGCGAACAAAAATGTCTGAAAATTTTGCGAAAAAATATTCACGATTCACCCAGTTATTGGGTTTCATCGAAGGAAACTTGGCAACGACTGAAGGCTCGTGCGTTGTTCCTACGTAGCGCGGCAGTGTTGTACGTCCACGTTAAACCAAATGTTTACGCTCCGTAATCGCCGAGGCGTTCTCGCACTAAATAACGCAGCGTTTTAGTAATTCATGGAACAGAACCCGCGAAGCGAGGTTTCGACGGGCGGAAAAGTTCACCACTCGAACTTTCGCCGTCCGCGCGGGGGGGGGGGGG
>NW_017547142.1:308944-338090 GCF_001854935.1 Bemisia tabaci | reverse complement strand
GGGGGCGATGTTAATATTCAATGCATATGGCGGCGGACAGGAACGGCTCTAAACATCCGAAAGCGCCGCGCGTTTTTCCGAATTGAAAACGGGTTAAGTCGTAGCCTCCCCGACAAAACGACGTAAGTACACTCCGCGGTGAGCCCTATCGCCCGTATAACTCAATGCTTCCTGGGGCTCATCTCCAAGTGCAGTTACGTCCGTTTGGAAGGCGGGCGACGAAGTGAATGAGCAGACGAGACGACAGAAGTCACCGGGGCGCTGCACAACACAAACACGGTCGCCCCGAAAAATAGTGAAGAGTAAAAAAGGAGACCGGAAAATGCGGGTGCGAGCACGTTGCGCCGTGTTTTAATGAAAATACTTGCCGCTCTACAGGCGCGTATGAATTGGAGCCGGACCCGTAATGAAACGGGGCGGCGAGGCGCCCGGGTTGTCGGGTCGGTGAGGGATCGAATTTCTGTGCGAATTGAGCGCGGGATTCGGGCTCGATACGTTGTAACGAAGGGACGTAACTCCATTCCAAGGTTGCAAATTTGACTCGAGAAAATCAATTTTTAACAAGAATACACCTGCGTGATTTTTTTTCAAATTTTCACTGATTTTTGCATGGGATAAGAAGAAAAATCAGTGAAATATTCAGTTGGATATATTCATGATCCTTCTGGTGAAAATGCAGTTCGCGAGGGGAAGTTTGACAACATTGAAATGCAGATACGTTCCTTCGTCTAAAAAACGACAAAATAACTTGAATTCATGTATGGCTTTCCGAAGAGGAACTTGAATTTAAATGAGAAAATGGTTTCTAAAACCAAGTTTTAGTTTTATCGGGAAAATTCCCTATTGCCCGATCGCATCCTCTCTCAGATCTCCGTTATACTATCTGAAAGTTTTCAATCATACATTTCTGGCACTAATTCATTCACGACAGAGGGTTAGTGAGTACTTTCGGCATGAAACACAAAGCGATTTTTTTTTCTCCTTTGTTTTATTCAGTGGCGAGTCGTGAATGATCGATTATCGATATTTCTTCATTTGAAGCTATGGTAAAGAATCGATTATTAAGGAGTTCGTTGCGAACACACTGTTTAACGATATTTTCCATAGATTTAGATCAATCGATGCATCGCAAAGCACACCAAGCCACTGGTTTTACTTAAAGCTGGTAGGTTAATTCTAATGACTCGTTGCCTTGAGGAAATGGGTGCTCTTGTAGATGAGCCAAAACCAGTGGTTCCTTACTGAATGACGAAGTCCCGATGTCAGTGAGCACCCCCGAACGTTACAAAAAACTATTCAAATCGGCACCCTCGAAAATTCACCTCGATCCCCATCCACTAAACCATTCTTTTCGGTTCATTTTACAGAAGCAACATTCGTGCTCAGGGTGTCTGCTACAACAGGCTGGCCAAGAATTGGTACTTTTACAGTACATTTTCAGTACACATGTAAAAATTTCAGTGCCTCCTCAACAGAGATATTCAGTACTTTTTCATTTGACGAGATTCGGAAAATTTAAAAAATTTGAATTTCTCGCTCGAATTGCGGCAAAAATGACAAAAAAATTCTGGACATTTTTGCGGTATTTCCGCTCTTTTTCAGTACACTGGAAAAAACACATTGGGTCTACATTCCAGACTCTTAAAAACATCGACAAGGAAAAAAAACTCTTGATTCATCAGATTTAAGCTTAAATCAAGAACCAAGCCTCTTAATTTGAGGGGATTTCTTTTTGATCGAAGCAAACATCTGAATGAATCAAGAGTATTTTTTCTTGTCAATGTTTTCAAGAGTCTGGAATGTAGATCCAATGTGTTTTTTTTTCCAGTGTACTTCCAGATCGCCCTTAAAAAATCAGTGCTATTTCCGGACTTTCCGGAAATTCCGGGCTTGTAGATACCCTGAGTGCTAATTCTGATGGCTTGTTTCTATGAGAAGATGGGTGCTTTTATGGATAAACCAAAAACAGTAGTTCCTTAATACCTATGTAAAAGCACACCCCTAAACGTCGCAAAAAACTATTCGAATCGGCACCCTCGGCGCTCCACCTCGATTCCCATCCCCTAAACCGAGCTGGAAGGTGTCACGGAGGGTGGGCGGGCTCGGAGTCAAGATGTTTCCAACTTGTTTCGCATTTTGTTTTTATTCCTATTTATTCCGGTTTTTACCGACCTCGGCCGCCCCGGCGCAATATGTGACTTCCACCCACCCCCACCTTCAGCTCCGCAACTTTGTATCTCCCGATGTGCTCCCGCAGTGTCTTTGCGCGCCGCACCCGCAACGCAGAGCGAGGGATGCGAGGGTCGAGGGGGGGGGGGGCGAGGAACTTTTTTGCCGGGCGCTCGCGGCCCCTGAAATGCCTTTGTCCCCGGCTGAATGCCTTGACCTGTGAGTGAGCGCGTTTGTTTTTCAGCCTCAGGTTCGGACGAAAGGTTTGAAAGGCATCCAAGAGCGAGGTCCGCCTGTCCTGTCGCGCGGATCCAGAATTGAACGTATTTCTGCCAAACGGAACTAAGTGCATTATGACGTGACCCCTGTAATGCATATATTCCTATGGGTCTCAGGGCTCATGTCTTAATGCACATAGTTCCGTTTGGCAGAAATACGTCCGATTGAATGTAGCGCCCGGCTTTTTCTCTTCGCCCTTTGATTGTAATCAGTGGCGTGGCGCGCTTTGCGATGTATCGATTAATCGTCATTTAAACCTATGGCAAAGGATCGATAAACAGGTGCACCCTAATAATCGATTCTTTGCCATAGCTTCAAATGGGGAATATCGATAATCGATCATTAACACAACTCGTCCTTTGATTGTAATCCATTGATTGCAGTTGAGTTTTTGTCTCTTAACCCGGAAAAATAAACTGCTATGACGAGGAGACCGTTTCAGACCTCGAGGAAACCTTTAAAGTGAAATCAAACGATTCCGACGCAATCAAAAACTCAATCGCGATAAGTTCATTTTATATTAATTAAAATTGACCGAGGTGGCCTCAAAGATGAATATACAACGGGCAACATGGCAAACGCGCCCTTATTAAATTATTCAGGATTTCGATTAGTTGAGTAAAATTAACTGAATTGTTTAGGTACATTCTCCGAGATCTTGTAAAGTTGTCATCTTCTTGGATGGTTCCAATGGGATGTCAAAATTTGCAGGGTGAAAAAAGTTCTGAAACACCGTTCATTATGATACGCTGTTTTCGCTTCATAGGCTATCCGACTTGCGGAAAAGACGATGCTTGATTTTATGGCCAAATGTCCGATTTCATGGCAAGATTTTCGATTTTATCCACTATTTTCAGGTAAACCGAAAGGGACCAGGGAAAACACCAAATAGGAAACGTAAAGATGCACAGTTTCACAAAATTAGTGAAGATGGCGCATCTACGTCAACTTGGGCCTATAAAGTGTCCCAAACGACTTGCCCTTTGGCACCAAAAAGCTTTCTCTAAGACCAACTTCCTCACCTACCACGCAGTGTTTTTGGCAGAGGGAATGTACACTGGAAAAAAAAAACACATTGGATCATGAGTCCAGACTCTTAAAAACATCGACAAGAAACAATACTCTTGATTCAATCAGATTTGAGCTTAAATCAGGAACCGAGCCTCTTAATTTAAATTAAGCTTAAATCTGATTGAATCAAGAGTCCTTTTTCTTGTCAATGTTTTCAAGAGTCTGGACTCTATATCTAATGTATTTTTTTTTTTTTTTTTTTTTTTTTTTTTTTTTTTTTTTTTTTTTTTCTTCCAGTGTAGGAAAATGATTCGGGAAAGATTTGACGAAAGATTACGAAAAAAGTCACTAACAGTATGATATTCCAGTCCGCCTGTAACATCCAAACCCCGATATGTCGTAACCATCCCTATGAAGGCTCTTTCGTCGGAACCTCTGAGAAAGAGTCGGGCACTCACGGAGCGAGACAATTCAATCTCCGTCGGAAATTCTAGTGGCTCACCAGTTACCATACGGCCCGGGGCTTGCGACTACCACGAAAGCTCCTGCATTTCGGGAGGCACACGTGCAGCGGGGTCACGAGCCGAGAGGGTTAAGATTAATGGGCCCACTTAGACGACGACGGACCGAGTCGGGGCCCGAACGCGGTGCGCTGTGTCGAATCGGATCAACGCATCATCCCGCAACGCAAGAACCACCCAACTCAGATATAGCTCCAATTGGGATATCCGCGGTTTTGTCACGGGACCGAGGAATGAGGAGCAGACTTCAAGTGGGCCCTGCTGTAAAAGTGCAGATGCGCATACCACCGCGGGATCCATACGCGTTTTTGCGGTCCCTCCTCATCACCCCCTCCCCCTTTCTTCTCCAAGTTCTGTGGCCATCACCCCTTTGCTGCTGGCGGCAAGTCGGGCTTCCTCTTTCGGTTTTCTACACGGAGAAAAAAACCTCGTGCGTGGGACCTAAAGTTCAGGTCTTATGGATCTCTGAAGTTTTCAGATTGAGAATCTGAACACTTAAGGTCTAGCTGTCGAGGTTCGGATTACACATCTGAAACTTCAGTTCTTACAACTGGAGTACTTCAGATGTGAGAACCGAAGATTTTCGGATGTGAAAACCGAAGAACTTCAGATGCAAGAACTGAAGTTTCAGATGTGTGATCCAAACCTTAGCAGCTTGACTTTAAGTGTTCGGATGCTCAATCCGAAAACTTCAGAGATCCATTATGACGTAAACTTTGGGTCCCACACACGGAGTTTTTTTCTCCGTGTGTTAATGACTGTACTGCTGTGCTGAAAAAAGACTTTGGATCCAGAGTCGAGACTCCCCAAAACTTTGACAAGAAAGGATACTCTTGATTCAATCGGATTTTTGCTTGAATCGAGAGCCAAAAGCTTTTTGATTTAAGTCGATTTCCTTTTGATTCAAGCGAAAATCTGATTGAGTCTAGTGTATACTTTCTTGTCAAATTTTTGAAGAGTCTGGACTCTGAATCTAAGAGAATTTTTTATTTCATCGCTTATCGCACGCTCAGAATCTCAATCTGGTTGTGCATTCAGTGAATCAATTCGATAAACTACCCTAGGAGATGAGTGTAACTGCATGTTTACAACCCCACTGTATAACAACACCCCATCCAATAACATATGAAGGCGGACCCGTTTGCAACTGTATGTTCACAACCCCACTGGATAACTCCACCCCTTTCCAAAACATTTGGAAGCTAAACCTTTCAAACCCGTTGGTGTTAGTGTAAGATATGGTCCCCTAACAATGGGCTTTGCAAGGGGACAAATACGTTCAGGAACGGATACTAAACTTTGGTTCAGACTAAATACAAAAATTTGTTCGGTTCAGGAAACTTGGTCTTTGGTCACAGAGACTGAACTTCGACATGAATGGAGATGTTGCATGTGCAAGGAATTTGCGATTTGACAATTGATTCTTGTGTAAAAGTTCGCGAGAAACACGATGGTGCCACTGGTTTTCTCTAAAATTAACTTCCAAGCTCAAAAAAAGCTCTCAAGTTGAGGCCAAAATGGATGGTATATCCCACCCTACCCTGAGAGTCCACGTCTACATCAGGCCAAACTCTCCACTCCATGCAATGATAGGGAGCAAATACATTGACAGGGCTGCCACTTTATTTGGGGACTCCAAAACTGAAAACACGGCATCACTGCTAAGTACTTGCTCCCTATCTTTGCACGGACAGTTTGTTTTGATGTAGAGGTGGACTCTCAGGATAGCGTGAGATATCCCCTCCATTTCGGCCTCAACTTGAGAGCTTTTTTTGAGCTTGGAAGTTAATTTTAGAGAAAACCAGTGGCACCATCGTGTTTCTCGCGAACTTTTACAAAAGAATCAATAGTCAAATCTTAAATTCCTCACACATGCAACATCTCCATTCTAAGTACATTCGAGGAGTTTTCAAAATCAATTCAAATTTTCAACGATAAACATCGATTCGGTTTCAAAACGAACAGTTGTGGCGCCAAAATTACATCACTAGGAAAACGGCAGTAAAGGAACCGAAGCGTGAGACAGTAAACACACGCATCCGGCCGCCGGAGGACCAATTATTGTCCACCCCGACCGCGGCGGGTCCATTGTAAGCTGCACCCTTCGCGCGCGGGAGGGATGATGTAAAACACTTAATCGGAATAATTCCCGGGAAGGACGGCGCGTGCCACTATGGCTTTTTTATTCCCCGGGAACTCGGATAATTGAATGGCTCGACGAAAAATCGCACGTGACGGGTTTTCGGAATCGGCCGAGGGGTGGAGCGGGGCCCGTTCGGAGGGTGGTTGCAGCGCGCCGCGCACCCTCCCCGCAAAAATAAATAACGACACCCGAGTGTCGAGTCGATATTGTTCGGTTACACTTTGGTAAGTGCCTTCCGTCACCTTCTGGAATTGGTGGGGATCGATTCGTCGTGATGTCTTCATTGCGAAAAAATCGGGCGATTAATGTTGAACGGGCTCTTTTTATAGGGCCCTGATGGAAAAAACTGTCGGCGCCCGCTATAGGGAGGCTGAGAGTTCTTCAGAGTAAAAATCAGTGGTATTCTCAGCCTTAGGGATTCCTTACTCCGTATAAAGTGGTTAAAAGTGCTCGTTAAGCGTAAAATTTTCCAAAACCAGAGCACATTTATATTTTCCTCCCTTTTCAATTAAAAGAGAGAGAGAGAAAATCATTCACCGAAAAATTTCAAAGATAAGATGGTGCATTGAAATTGGGCGCCTGAAAATAACACGCAACCTTGATTTGTGTTACTGGCCTCTGTTTTTCGTTTGTTTCAATCAGGCTTTCGTTTTCTCTGCCTTATTGACTCTATAGTCTAGAGAAGTTTAATTTACGTTTATCTTACTTAACTGATAAAGATCAAATTTTAGTTTTTGTGGGCCAAAACTTCAGTAAACTTCATTACTTTTTACGTAGTTAGAGGCCACATTTCATACAGTTTCTAAATTTTATGAGAGATGGTCTTATTCAATTCATTTATCTTTCGTAAACTTAAATCGGACCTTTTTGGGGGGCAATACAATTTTGGTAAATTTTTTCAAGTTTTTTTTGCGGTTGAACACATTTCTGACCAAAAGAAAAACAAAAAACAAACAAACAAAAAAAACCCGAAGTTATATTTAGAGTGGTTTTGGGTGAGCGGCTGCAAGTCTGAGGTTAAGGACTCGAATGGCTTCGAATCATATCCCGTCAAATTGAGACATTAATCAGAATAATAGAACACGAGCCTGTATCATGCGAGTTAAGTTATCGAAACACCACGAACAATTAAGCATTACAAGAAATTAAGCAATTACAACCGAAGACGCCAGATTAAGCCGCAAGAAAGAGCGTTTCCGAAGTGAGGTCAGGACCGACCCTCAAGGATCCGGGCGGCCGAAAAGCGAATTAACTTAAAAGCTCGACTTTTAAGCCGGCGACGAGGCGCTTGCGAGGGGGAGCCGAAATCGGCAACTAATTCATTCTTAAAAGTCGCGTCCCGAACGAAACGGGGCCAAGATTTACTGCCCTCCGTCTCCCATTACAACTTTAAGATGTGTGTAATGTCGTGTCTGAACATCTTCCGCCTCCCCCACCCCATCCCTTCGAGTCGAGGGGTAGTAGCGGCGGCGGCGGCGGCACGGCGCGCCACCCCTCCCCGCTTTTACAGTTAACATCAGACAACAATCTGGTTCCGACGGGGGTAGCATCCCCCGCGTGCATCGAAAATAGCTGAGCAATCATTCAGCACTCGATAATGCATTCGGACCCCCATCTCCACCCCCTCACCCCCGGCGCGGGTGACAGTGTCTCATAAATCAGCGCTCCAAGCGGGCGCGAGAATAATTACGGGAGGGCGGAAGAAAAATTATGATTAAAAAGTTCGGGGAGTGCACGCTATGCTACGAGGAGAAAAAATGAAGTGTGCTTTTTTCCGTTGTTGTGTTGGATCCGAACACTCCGGGTGATTAAGTAATTAACGGATGAGATGCAGGTTCGGGGGTGCCTTGTAGGTTCGGCCGTAATCCGGTGGATCAATCTGAGAGGTTGTTACGGCTTCATCCCACCTAAGGAAAAACGACGTATGGACTTTCGGGTGGTGCCAAATTTCCGGCGATAAAATAGCGATTCTCGAGTACAGGTCATCATATTTTAGGTCCTGGAGCTATTAGGGTCCAAAGGGTATCCAACCTATGGATTAAATTTATCCAGAATGATTTATCATTACAATTGTTACGATCCGTCGTTTGTAAAGTACGTATTTGACTTAGTTTTTGCATAATTTCACTCATTTTTTCGGAAGAACGCTCGTTTTGTCGTTTCTCAGACGACAGAACGTAACTCCATTGCATGGTTGCAAAATGGACTCGAACAATTCGATTTTTAACGAGAACATCTCAATGCAATTTTCGTCAAAATTTGTCTGATTTTTGCATGAGATCAGGGGAAAAATCAGTGCAATTCTCAGTTAGAAATGCCCAAGATTCTCTTCGTAGGTAAAAATGCAATTTTCGAGGAGAAATTTGGGAACATTGAAATGTAGTTCTTGCGTGAGAGGAGCGACGCTTGATGCCATCCTGGCCATCTTGGTTTGATATAGGAATCTTAAGATTGGTATAATGACATTTTTTGGGTTGAAAGGTTGGTTGCCTTTCTGGGTCCCAAGAGATGCAAATGTCGGCATGTTCGTTCGCTCCCTGTACACTGGAAAAAGAAAACACACACACACACATTGGATCTAGAGTCAAGACTCTTAAAAACATCGAAAAGAAAAAGTACTCTTGATTCAATCAGAATCTAGCTTAAATCAAGAACCAAGCCTCTTAATTTGAGCGGATTTCGTTTTGAATCAAGCAAAAATCCGATTGAATCAAGAGTATTTTTTCTTGTCAATGCTTTCAAGAGTCTGGGCTCTAGATCCAATGTGTTTTTTTTTTTTTTTTTCCAGTGTACTTAGGCACTCTACTCAGGGCACAAACATAAATTTCCCTAAAGATTTGCTTCCAATAGAAGAAAATTTGGCAACCTTTAAATTCTCATACGGTATTATTCCTCAAAACGGCTTCATCGGCCTTGACGAGTCGAAACAGAGCAAATCGTGTTCTATTTATCAGAGTTAGGCGGGCCGGAGACGGGATGTTTGCTCGCGCGCGGAGGGTTGAGAAATCGGGGGAAATTAATTTCGGTTCAGCTGCCGCTGCGAAGACTCCTCGTCGAGAAAAAAGGTGCACGGTAGGATGAGTTATCGAAGTAATTGGTGTAATGCCGCTCTAAGATACCGGAGAGTAATGATTTTATCCTATTAGAATTTAATTTTTAAAAATGGAGGTAGTGCTCTTGCCTAACGGGCATCATCTGTTTGTTTTTTGGTTTGGGCTGGGGGAAGATGTAAGTGTTCTGAGAAAATCGCACTGGAAAAAAAACCACATTGGATCTAGAGTCCAGACTCTTAAAAACATCAACAAGAAAAAATACTCTTGATTCAATCGGATTTTTGCTTAAATCCAGAACAGAGCCTCTTAATTTGAGCGAGTTCCTTTTGATTTAAGCAAAAATCTGATTGAATCAAGAGTCCTTTTTCTTGTCAATGTTTTCAAGAGTCTGGACTCTAGATCCGAAGTGTCTTTTTTTCCCAGTGCGTGAGCATCGTTGCAGGTAAATCTTGGAAAGTACTTAGATCTCGGAATACTTCCGACTGTTACACCTTTTGCAATTATTAGAAACTACGATTTGCGGCTGATTATACAAGGTGTCTCAAAGTTAAATGGTAATGTTTTCAGAGTCAATATTTGGGATCAAAATAAGACTTTATCGTTGAGTTCAACGTATTCTAACAAAGTCACACTGAAAAAAAAATTCTGAAATATTTTGACTCAAAGCGTCGTTTCTTGTCGATAAAATTCGGTATTTTTTCGTTAGCTCTTTCACTTTTTCAAATCAGTTATGAAAGCATCGTTTTGCTATCGTTATACGATTAAGTTTCAAACTGATAGCAACTGATTACAACTGATAGCAAAAACCAAGTTCCTTAACTCAAAAAAACCAAATTTTTTCGACAAGAAACGACGCTTTAAGTCAAAATAATATCTCAAGAAAAATTGTTTTCAGTAAATTCCCTTCAAAACTCAACAGAAGAACGCGTGAATTCCGTTCAAACCAGACGGCAGCGTGCGTTCCTAGGGGGTTGNGGGGGGGGGGGGGTTGAACGAAAAACGGACGGCATTTGAGACCGGGAGCATTATGCATGCTTCTGAGACGGAGGCCCTGTCGCGGAGGGAGATGGGAGCGGTATATATTTTTCGAATGCACCCGAGCCGAGATTGGTAATTGATTGGTAAACGAATACGGAGCCAGATCGCGGGACCAACAACTTCGCCATTGCCGGGTCTATATCAAAAAGAGGACGAGCAGGAAGGGCGGCTTTTAAGTCGCCCCTTTCCTTCCTTTCCGCTAGAGTACTGACATAGGGAGAGTACGAACAGGTCGGAAATTTTGAGGTTAGGCCATGGAGCTTTTAAGGTCAAAAAACCTTTCACAGAACAGCAGAGATACCCTTTTTTAGTCCCGATTTTCAAAATTGCTTTAAAAACGCTTTCTTGAAATATTATTCCGACACAAAGCGTCGTTTCTTGTCGACAAACCTTTTTTTACAGTAGGTTTTTTTTTACACTGGAAAAAAAACACATTGTATCTAGAGTCCAGACTCTTAAAAACATCGACAAGAATAAAGACTCTAGGTTCAATCAGATTTAAGCTTAAATCAAGAACCAAGCTTTTTAATTTGAGCGGATTTCATTTTGACTTAAATCTGATTGAATCAAGAGTCATTTTTCTTGTCAATGTTTTCAAGAGTCTGGACTCTAGATCCAATGTGGTTTTTTTTCCCAGTGTAGGTAGTTAAAGAAACGTTGTTTTGCTATGGTTCTTTCAACTTAAACTTGACGATAGGAAAACGATGCTTTTTATCTAAAAAAAAAAGAAAAACCGAATTATGTCGACAAGAAACGACGCTCTCAGTCAAAATAATATCTCGAGGAAAAGTTTTTTCAGTGCTTACAAAGCGATCCGGTCCGAAACAAAACCGAAACAAGTACATTATAAAACGGAAATAAAATAGAAAAACTCGATGTTTTTCCCCTCCTTGAAAAGGGATTACCATGCAGTTTACAGAGATAAATCGAAGAAAAATCCCTCCTGGAATTGAATGATGGGACGGCCGAACAGGGACGCGTCACCGGAGCGTGTTAGGAAATCGGCAACGCTTGAGTTCGTACCATCAAAGCAATTCGATTTCAATTTCAGTCCCAATCCGTCTCACTCACATCGCGGGGACTTAGGGTGGGCGCGGAGAGACGCTTGTCCCTCCAGCACGCATCTTGCGTCCCTGCAATGATGCAGCTTCGGCCCCGGAGCCCGGCTACGTATACAAATTGACCCTGAAGATGTAACATTGAAATATACAGGGTTGCGATGAGTCAGGAAAAACCAGGGAGTCGGGAAGGCAAAGGCATTGATACACGGCGAAAAAAACTTCGTGCGAGGGACCCGAAGTTGAGGTCATATGGATCTCTGAAGTTTTCGGATCACGTATCTAAAAACTTGAGGTCCAGCTACCGAAGTTCGGGTCAGACATCTGAAGTACTTCGATATATACCGAAGGGTTCGGGTCACACATCTGAAGTACTCCGGTACATACCAAAGTGCCTTGATGTCTGACCCGAACTTCGGCAGCACGACCTCAAGTTTTCGGATGCGTGATCAGAAAACTTCAGAGATCTATATGACCTCAACTTCGGATCTCATGCACGAAGTTTTTTTCTGCGTGTAGGGCGGTTTTGTGGCCCACACTAGAAAAACAGCCCCTTGGATCCAAAGTCCAGACCCTGAAAAAATTTAAAAAGAATGTAATGGTAGGTCGTTGGTTTTTTACCAAACGGTGAGAGGTGACTATAATGCCGTGTCAGTTTGCCTTCAATTTTTAGGGTAGGCAATATGGGTTCCTACGTGGTCGAATAGTGGTATCACCGCAAACACACTTAATCGAAAGGGCGAAGATGTAACAATAAACGCTTTAAAAGCTCGCTTGTCAGTTCGCCTTCAACTTGTAGTGTAGGCAATATGGGTTCCTACGTGGTCGAATAGTGGTATCACCGCAAATTTCACACTTAATCGAAACGCGCGAAGATGTGACAGTAAACGATTCATTAGCTCGCTTGTCAGTTCGCCTTCAATTGTCAGTGTAGGCAATATGGGTTCCTACATGGTCGAATAGTGGTATCACTGTAATTTTCACGCTTGATCGAAGCAAGCTAACAATTCTAATTCAAGCAGTTGAAACTCTCATGTGGCCGAATATTTGAATCCATTGGAAAAAAAAGTCTCTTGGATCCTGAGTCCGGACCCTTAAAAAATTTGCCAAGAAAAAATGATCTTGATTCAATCGGACTTTTTCTTGAATCGAGGGACAAGCCTCATAAATTGAGCGGATTTCCTCTTGATTCAAGCAGACGTCCGATTGAATCAAGAGTATTTTTTCTTGCCCATTTTTTTAAGAATCTGGAAATATGCATTTTATCAAAATTGAATTGGCAACAGCTAACAGCTCATAGTCATACAGCTTTTTCCCTGAGCATCGCGGAATCAAGCGAAACCCCAACAGCTTGCAAACGGGTCGCACGGTTGCCAGGGTGTGGATATTTCACATGAGTTTAAACGTAGATGAGTGCTGATTTTCAGCAAATTCTGACAACACTCGCGTATCGGGTCTTCAGATCCCCGATCTTTCGCATCCACCGTCCGACTAGATCCATCTCGATCGGACGACTAAAAACACAAAAAACAATCGAAACACCCGAGCTTGCAAACCGGCTAGAAGGTTGCCAGGATGTGGATATTTTACATTGGTTTAAATGAGGATAGTGCTCATATTCAGCGAAATCTGGCAACAATGACAGATCGACTCTCCAGATTCACATCTACCGTCCAAATCGATCCATCTCGATCGGCCGACTAAAAACACCAAAAACAATCGAACTATCGGATCGGAGCGACCCGCATTCCAGACTGTTTACAATCATAATATCCCCACGCGATTGATTCTAAATCGGGTCCCCACCCCTCCCACGGATCATCCTCCCTCCCCCCCCCCCCCCCCGGGGGGGGGGAGGGGAGATCGAAAGGGTTGCCGCCGTGGCTCGATTGCGAGCCGCCGTGTAATTACGCGACCTTCGGAGGTGTAAAATCGGCGATCGAGGGGCGGGGAAAAAGGGGAGGGCCCTCGTAACCCGTGGCGAGAAAAACGCCGCGGCACAACAAATGTTTTAGTTATGAGTGAAGGGGGTTGGGCAGGGTGGGTGTCGGCGGGGGGAGGGGAGCGGGGAGGGGAGAAAAAAATCACGATGCGATTCCTTACATTGTTTCGCTCGGGATTTTTCTCGGAATTCCCAAGCTTCTGTCGGTACCCTTCTGCTTACGCTTTTAGTCTTTTTTTTCTTCCTCTTGTTCGTTTTATTTTCCTTTTTTTCCCCCTCTTTCTTTCGCTTGATCCCGGAGACAAAACCGTCGAGCGGCCACGAACAGCAAAACAGTTCTATTTTACTTTAATTAAAGTGTTAATAGATTACGATGAGCCTCACGAAGCTCGTTGCAGTCGATGTCACCTGCTGTTACTTCCCTTGATTGAGTTACAAAACCGCAAATGTTCTCAACCGTTGAGGTATTGAGGTATCTTCTTCAAGCCGGTTAAGAGAGTGCGACGGAAAAAATAAACCCCGTTTCTCTCCCAATTTCATTCCAACGCTTTACGTGTGTACGTCAAGATAAACGCACACAGAGAGAAGTTTTAGCACAAAAGTTTGGTTGATACGGGAGGTAAAACACTAAATGACCCTAGCCTTCGATTGACAATTTCAAGAGGGAATGTTACCTAGTTTTCTTGAAGAAATTGAAGAAGAAAAACGATTGGTGAGTACCAACGTCGCGATTGGAGGAATGCATTTTCCCAGTCTCTCCATTGTTTTCTGCCCTAATTTCACCACAAACTGTACCAAAATCCACACAAAATTCGCGTACGTTCGTGTTTCACTTCCTATCATAACTAAAAGTGACACAATTTTTTTTCTTTTTTATCATTGCACGTGTTTAAAATAATGGGAAATGTCATCTGGTGCGGCAATTTTTCTCGCGAGAAAAATTACCGCAAAAATTGAGAAAAATGCACTTTTCAATCTATTTTTCGACAATTTCCCTTATCACAAAAAAAAATTTAAAAAATACTGCAATATCTACTCTTCAAGCACTCTGAGATGCAGCGATAAACACTTGTTGTGCAAATTCTCCATTCCCTTTAGCGTTCACTTATTTTCAAAACAATAACCTTTGACCATCAGTCCACGGAAGTTGCCATCAGAGTGCGCGAGCGGGCTTCAAAGAGAGGAAGAGAGAGGGAGAGGAGGAACAAAGGAGAGCAACGGATAGTTGAACCAACTCCCGAAGTTGGGAAAATTGCCCCGGTGGCTGTTCTTCCCGTAGGGCAGAGGGGAGGAAGGGAGGAGAGGTAGGTTACGAAAACTTACTTGGGCCGCTACCATAATATGCACTTTGCGCGCCACAATTTTACGACGCCGAAGACGGATGTTCCTGCCCCCGCGGGGGGGGGGGGGGNNNCTCTGGGGGGGAGGGGAAGGGGAACCCAAACGAGGACCCCCTGTCAAAGTTAGTTCGCTTGACGCTTCCTGTTTAGCTTGGGGATCTCTTTGGATTCGAACGGGGATGCTTTCGAAAGTTTCCTGCGTTTTTTTTCTTCTTTCTTGTCCCGCGAGGCTTCGGAGCTCTCGGCCTAGTTATTTGCGCGTCGGTTCGAATCGCAACGGGAAGTGGCTCGAATCGGATCCAATTTTTTATCCGGGAAGCGTTCGATTTGCAGTCCCGAACATATTTATTTTCATGATATCTGGTTAAAATTTTTCAGCCTGGAAATTAGATGCAGCGTGCACATTTTAAAATTAAAGTCAAGACATGTCGATCCATCATCGGGTTTGAAGTCAATGCCGGGAAATCTGAATACATGCAAGATGAAAGATTTGACAATGGAGATTTCGTATATTCCTCTCGATTTTAGGTTTGTCATAACGTCATTTCCTGACTTCCCCGAAAATACCTAATGTCTTAGGGTTTTCAGATGGCCGGAACCCTGATTACGTAAAGTTTCCATGATTTCTTCATTTCCCCATTCCCTGACTTTTTTACCATCTCCCTGGCTCTAAACACCTCCTAAACACCTGATTTTTCTGATATTCAAACAAATTTTCACGTAGATTTTTGTTTTTAATTACGCTAACTTTAACTAAACTTTGGACGAAATTTCTAGTTCAGAAAATTCATACTACGGAAAAAAGCACAGGGGAGTTGTTGCTGTCTTTCGAAATTCCTCACTGATAAAAATATTAGTGTTCTTGTAATTCTTGTGTTTCTTACGGTTACTATAGGAAGTAAAACACAAACCAACACTAATTTTGTGTTAATTTCGATACAGTTCGCGGTGAATGTAGTGTAGAGAACAGTGGAGAGACTGCGCAAATGCATTGCCCCGACTGCAATTCACCATTCGTTTTTTTATAACATTCTTCAAGAAAACTACACTGGAAAAAAAAACACATTGAATCTAGAGTCCAGACTCTTAAAAACATCGACAAGAAAAAGTACTCTTGATTCAATCAGAATCTAGCTTAAATCAAGAACCAAGCCTCCTAATATAAGCGGATTTCGTTTGGATTCAAGCAAAAATCCGATTGATTCAAGAGTATTTCTTCTTGTCAATGTTTTCGAGAGTCTGGACTCTAGATTCAATATGTTTTTTTTTCCAGTGTGGGTGACATTTTCTCTTGAAATTGTCAACCAAAGTCTAGGGTTATTTTGTGTTTTACTTCCCGCAGTAAGCAAACTTTTGTGTTGAAATTTCTTCAGGTCCTGTAAAATCCCTGACATTCCACGTTTCCAAAACCGCCAGAAAAACTTTCAAGATGATTCCAAGTTAAAATTCTCTCTAAAAAGCCTTAAAATTCCTACATTAGAGTGCTCATCACCACGGGGTTCGAGACAGCTATGCGACGTTTCAACGACGCAGATTCGGATCCCGGGATGACGTCACTCGAGAGCTTCGTGGGCCGAGGATTCGGAATCTCGGAGGCTTTTAACGCCGCCGTGTTAAAACGGGCCGGGTCGGGGCGACGCCGCCAGATGGCGCGCGGAGCCCGGCGGAGCTCGCGCCGCGCTGCCGGGGCGTCCCGACGCGGGCGGCAGCGCCGCGCCGCAATTGAACCGTAATAAAGCATCCCGGGCAGCATTACAACCGATAATACGGGGGCTTTTCACTTTTATTGTCCCGGAGTAAGTAAACAGATCTTATTTTGTCGGCCTCTAAAATCCCGGCCCGCGTCGTTGCCCGGTCGAGGGGCAAAAGCTCTCGCGGGACCATCAGCGGGGATGAGGATTTAGGATGGATCTTCAGATTTTGCGAAAAGCATTCTGGGTACAATCGAGAAGTATCGTAATTTCACCATTAGATGTATTTTTCTGGGGAAATTGGAAGTTCAGTCTAAGCATCATTAGTACGTACTTCACTGGAAGAAAAAACACATTGGATCTAGAGTCCAGACTCTTGAAAACATTGACAAGAAAAAGGACTCTTGATTCAATCAGATCCACGCTTAAATCAAAAGGAAATCCGCTCAAATAAAGAGGCTTGGTTCTTGATTTAAGCAAAAATCCGATTGAATCAAGAGTATTTTTTCATGTCGATGTTTTTAAGAGTCTGGACTCTAGATCCAATGTGTTTTTTTCCCCAGTGATGTGGAATTAGGATGGATCTTCAGATTATGCGCAATACATTCTGGGTGCGATAGATATATATCGTATTTTTTACCATTAGGATTTCGGTGTATAATTTTGGAAAAATTGGTAGTTCAGTCTAAGCATCATTGGGACGTACTTATGTTAAAAGAAACAATGCGCATTGGGTTTGCGTGAGACATAGTTCCTTCTGAAAATAAAGAAAAAAGGTTTAGCCTTACCTTGCGTAGTATAAATAAAGGTGGTAAGGCTAAGCCGTTTTTCTTTTTATTCTCATAATTTACACCTTGCCATTTGCAATAATGTTCAGCAGTTCCTTCTGCCTTAAATACATTCATTGAAGAATTCTCGTGACGAAGATAATCCTCTACGATCATTTTTGTCGGGTGCAACTTTCAGCTCTGAAGACGATCCCTAGTTGAAAAAGCTTTGGCCACAATAGAAAAAAAAAATATTTACATGGCTTTGGTTTTATATTTATTTTCAAATTCACGCGGCGATGTTTAACATTTAGGGCAATGTTAGTCTTCATCTTCATGGCAGTTTTTTAAAACCAAAATAAGAAACAAAGACTTTTTAAGAGGTCAAAATAATTAAAGAAATTCAGTAGTTTCAAAGGTCTTTGAAGAACTTCAGAAAAAATATATTCTGTGCTTTCTAATTCTTGTAGGTAATTAATTTCTTGTCTGACTCGGCTACGAAGATAACGTCTTGACCTGATGCTTCTACGTATTAAGAATAGCTTACTTCGTCTCAGGTTGTAAGCGAGTTTTAGTTCTTCTAAAATCAACTCCGAGCAGAAAATACGAGCGATTTTTCTACTGAGTCTTGCAACGATGTGAAAAAATACGGCTTTCTCTATTTGGGCCGCGGCTACATCTGTTGGCAAACATTGTTTGGAGAACACCGTGGATTTAAGGCGGCAAGAAAGAACTTTGATTATTTTTCAACACCAATGAACGTTCCGTTGAGCGAATTTTATTTAGTCACCGGTTGTCGATCGTTGAAAGCTGGTTCGGCTTCGCTGTTTGATGATTCCCGGTTATGAGTTTATGATCTTTTAGTGCAATATTATTATTCGAGGCGTGGGTTAATTACGGCTTTTAGGGGCGGTTTGATGTTTCAGAACTTCCGGTTCGGTGGGCATACAAAATTAGAAATAAACGTACTCACAACCTCCATTTATTACGGCCTCGGAATTTTCTGTGCTTATATTTGAACTTTTTCAGAAAACTGTTTATAGCTTTGTAAAAAAATGATTAAATATAAATATGAGTACATGTGTGCAACATAGCAATCGGAGATTAATACGATTTCATTTGCGTGCAGCCGTCAATATTTGACTTCTTTTGCAGAAGGCGCTATGAGCTAACTATTCGACCATGGGTGATGTCCATATTGCCGCTAGCTTGATTGAAGGCGCGTTACACTGTGACAATGAGTCGACCACTCTAGCCGCTAGCCTGGCTGCTGGGGGACGCTAAGAGGGCCATTAAACTAAGACTACGCGTCATCATTTTTGACTCTATTCCCGTTTTTATTATAAATTAAGGAAAAATGTATATATTAATTGCAAAGTTTCAGAAACACGGACCATTCTTTCTTAATGTTTCCATTTTTCTCTTACTTTCTATATGTCTGGAGCAAAAGAATCAAATGTTGTGGTCGAAATTTTCTGTGATTATACTTAAAAGGGTGTGGGAAAATTTGCTGAAACTTTCAGAAAATAGTGGATAGCTTTTAAAACACGATTGATTAATAATAAAATCCAATCACAAGTATGTAATGTTGCCATCGGTGATAAATACGCTTTCATTCGCGTGTAGGCATCTTCATTTGCGGAAGGCGTTACGCGATAACTATTCGACCACGGGTGATGCCCATATTGCCGCTAGCTTGATTGAAGGCGCGTCGTACTGCGATGATTACTCGACCACGCTGGCCTGGCTGGCGCGATGCTAAAGGCGTCGCAAAACTAGGATTATGACCCCCTTCCCGCTCTTTTGACTCTTCTGAGACGCAGGTCTCTATCCTTTACCACGTTTAGACAAAGCCGTAACGCTCTCTTTGACTCCCTTCTCAGCAAGAATTGCCAGGGTTGCCACAGAATTTAGAAGATGAAATTCCCTGACATTTACCTGATTTCCCTGACACATTTTTATGTAATTCCCTGTTAATTGGACGTACTTCTATCAAACGGATCTAAGCGCCATATGGTGAGGAAGGTAGAGGGGGGCTTGGATTGGCGGCGGAATCGGGCGTCCGGCTTGTTCCGTCCTATACTCGCAACGCTTTTCCATGGCGCTTAGGTCCGTTTGACAGAACGCGCTATCCGGAGTTCTAAATTCCTCAAAAGGAACTCAAATGGGCGGTTAGTTCCGTTTGATAGAAATACGTCCAATTGAAGATATGCCGGCAGTAACATGACATTATTAGAAATAGTTTTCAGGCAAAATGCGTCGTTCGAAACGTCGAATCCATTCTGGACAGCAAATGAAGGTGACCCAGCAATTTTCCCCTAACATTTTCGTCATGTGTTCTGACATTTTCAGGTTTTCCCCGACTTTTTAAAATTCTCTGACATTTCCCGGTTTTCCCTGTATTCCCTGACTATGGCAACCCTGAATTACGCATTATATGAAAGGCCCCTTTCGACTCCAGAGTGTATGCTCCAGTTCGCTCGACCGATCCGCTCGAAAAAACCCCATATCACCCGACCCGAGCACTTCCGTCAATTAGCACCGAATTTCAACGACGTCACCCGAAGCTCATCTCCGCGGAGACTCACACACAACGCACAGCGGGACACGACACCTTCACCGACTTTCTCGCCGCGCAAAGGTCCGACAAAGCACAATAAATGATCGATTATCGATATTTCCCCATTCGAAGCTGTATTAAAGAATCGATTATCAAGGAGCTCGTTGCGAACACCCCGCTTATCGATTCTTTACCATGTGTTCATACGGCAGATAAATCGATATATCGCAAAGCACAGAGGTACTTTCTCTCCGCGGCTTAATTCGAGGCACTCTCGGGGATAATCCGCTTATACACCCACCGTCATCGCCGAACCTACATTTTCAAAACCTCCTATCCACCGCATCATCCATAAGGGACTTAAGTCGTTTTCGTCACTCGGGTACCACGAGTCTGACATCGAGCCCACTTTTTAAAAAACACCTATCCACCGCGCGAGTAACTGCGGATTTCGGTTGTTTTGCGACCGGTGCGTGCATCATTAAGTTCAAAGCGCGGTGACCGGCGAGTTCACACGTGACTGTCAAGTTCTTCTAATCCGGGATGGTCATGGTCTGTCCGGCGCACAGTGGACCGAGTTGAGGACAGAGGTCGGACATTAAATCAGTGCTGCCACTTTATTTTACCGAAGATTCCGGGGTTTCCGGTATTAATTTCGATTCCCCCAAGTTCCGGGGAAAATTCCGATTTTTTCAAAAGTTCCGGGGAAAAATCCGGAAATACGCCCGAATTCAGTTCCAAAGATCGTCAAATATTAATTTGATCAAGTAATCGGTCAAACTTAACTGACGAAACACCCCAAAATTCCGAGAAAATGCCAAACAATTTAAAAAATAGATACAATTTCCGGGAATTTCAGAAGTTCCAATTATTAGGAAAGTCCCGAGATTCGGAATTAATTCCGGAAATGGCAGCACTGCACTAAATATTTTATTGATATACAAATTTTGAGGTTTTTTAATCACATGTTAAACTCAAAGGGTTGTGACTAGAGGGAAGTTTCACGAGGAAACCAATAGAATCACTTTTAAAACCTTAAAGTTGTGTATAAACGGAATTCTGAGCTTTCAGAGTTTCCAAATTTTGTCCGAACTCTCCCGTTGTAGATCCACCGTGCGTCGGCCGCGGTGGCGATCCGAGATTCGAGCTTAGGCCGTCGTAATTAGGGGATTCTGAGACCGAGGTGCCGGGTTCGAATCCCGGTGCCTCATGCCGGATCCACGCATGATTCTCTGCGCGGGGAAGCGTCCTGTGAAACGGGATAGGGGCTGGCGTGACATTTACCGCGGCGAGAGAGCGGTCACTCTCTCTCGTGGCGCCTTCCGAGACAAAATATTTCTGAGATGTCTAATTGGCTGTCCGAGGAAGGTAAGTGGCACTGGAAAAAAGTCTCTTGGATCTACAGTCCAGGCCCTTTAACAAATGACAGGGGAAAATACTTATGTTTCAGTCGTATTCTTGCTTTAATCAAAAGGAAATCCACATAGCAAAATGAGAAGTTGCTCCAAGAGATTTTTCAAATCGGATCTTGAGTTTATACCATAGGAAACTTTTCAACAGAGGGTCCACAGACTCGAGGGAAGGCTTTCTGTGACTTTCCCAGGTTTTCCCTGCCCAAAAAGATCATAATTTCCATATTTTTATTTTAAATCGACAATGTCTCTACTTAGGATTGAAAAAGGTCATCTTTTTGAATAGAATCCACTTCGAATGACAGCAAAATATGAGCCTTTTTTTCTGCTGTGAATCATTAAAAAAGTAGGCACCGACGAATAATTTACTTACGTAGCGAGACTGGCGGTTGGAAGTTAGCGAATCAAATTGCTTACCTATAACAAAAAATAAACAAAAACATTACTCTCGCAATCAGAAAAAAAGCCTGAGTTTGACCGAATTTTCGCTGGTATTCAAGAATGCCAGCTTTGCAAATTCAAAATGTTTTTAAGTCTAGATGTTGTAACCAATGCTAAAAAACAACAAGACGTTGCGAATATTGTTGCGAGGCATCATCTTAAAAATTTTCATCACTCGAGTTTCACATACGAGAAATACGAATAGGAATGCATAGTTAAATGGGAGAAAAGGGATTTATTTGCCTCGTTAGGAACTGTTTAATGCAGCTTACGTATACTTATTTCGTTTTCCCCCAAACTGACACTGCTTCGTTGGAACTTGTCGCACCCCTGCCTCGTGAACTTTCATCACTACTCTGACGAAAGGGCAAATCTTAATTTCCACGTGAGCTTTGTATTCTACATAACTTATTGCTCTTCGCGGCTCATGCGGTGATCGAGATACGCCCTTAAGCCCTGCGTAGACGATCAAATTCCGAACCAATTCCGATCGAAATAGACATGCTGATGACTGGTGGTCACCATCTACTATCAAATTTTGACGGGCCGCACTTTTTTGTTCAAAATAAGATCAGAACGGAGTGCCACCATTCATCATTTCCTGCCACAGGAAACATTTCTGCCCAGTTTTCATTTTAAAATGAAGCAAATTAATGAGTTTAAGACTGATGACTCCCGACACTTTGATGCTACTTTGATCGGAATTGGTTCGGGATTTGATCGTCCATCGAGGCCTTCACGGTAAATGAGCAACGAAATGTTCCAAGAAAACTTCCTTCCGTTTAATAATGTCTTTCGTCTCAAGCCACCCAAGAGCCAAACACTCACTCAACTTTTTACTCCGTGGTCGGAAACAAAGCATGCGGGCTGGTGGTCGTCTTTTCGGACACGCGGCTCACCGATGACGGTTCTCGTCACCGGTCACCAGTCATCAGTTGTCGCGATTCCGAATCAAAAGACTATTTATTTCAATGTGCCCGGCCCAGCCCCGCCGCGGCGCGCCGTGCACTTAACAGTCTGGTCTGACTCGCCACTTCCGTCGGATCCTCTCCCCTCTGCACTCGCCATGACTGGCCATTCTGACGGGGGAAAAAATCAAGCCGAGAGCTGTAACAACAAACTAACAGGGGGAAATGACTGTGTTTTGACAGCTTAAAAGTGATACTGGTCTCAAATACAATAAACAGATGCTTTGGGATCGATGTGGAGCTTTTTTTATAACGCAAAATGTATTCCCTAGGGTGGGGGAGCACATAGAGCACATGCCAGACTGATATCTTTCCTACAGTGTAAAAGTTACTCTTGAAATTCGACGCTAAGCTTCGCCTAGTAATTACTTATAACTAAAGAGTTGGGTCATTGGATCATTAATCTTAACGCAATTTACATAAAAAACCGAAGATTGATGAAAATAGAAAGAAAGAAAACAAGCAGGAAGCTCCAACGCATTCGCGTCGGAGAGCGGCTCTGGCGACAGTAGTTGTAGTCAAGAATGAGGGCCTAGACACATTTTGTCACTGATGTACAATCCGACAACTGTCGATTCATGTTTTGTAACTTAGCAGATTTACGTAGCCGGTGTATCAATGTGTATTGGCCCTTGATATGCAGAATGCATGGCACTATCACTTGTTGTATACTTTTAATTTTGAAGGCTCTTTGGAGGTCCGCATCCTAAAAAATTTCTCCCACAGTATTTTTTTTAACTTGTCGTTGTGATTGGGCGCCAATTTCTTTCAATTGAGTGACCATCTTCTTTTTTTGTCAAATAACTAGTTTGTGCAACAATAAGACTGAAACTGACTGTAACTGAAACTTTGTCTTTTTAGATATTTGGTTATTTTGTATTTATTAGATTGTATATTTTCACAGCCCTGTGATAAGAAACTTTGGAATGCATGGTTGATAAGTCGTTTAGCGAGGCTGCAAAAAATTTGCATTTTTATATCTGAAATTGTAGGTAATGGTTTTGAATATCGAATTGCGATATATTACACGGTTAAGATAGGGCTATATGTCTTGTCGTAAGCGGCGACATAGAGTCGATGTCATTTCAATAATCGCCCCGATGGCCACGGTAGTTGTTAGACGTTTACGGTTTCCTTGGTAACCTTTGTTTGCTATCAGCTGATATCGAGTAATATGACTAGGAAGCTCCAACCCAGTGGTTGGAGCTTCCTTAACCGCGAAAACTTTAAAATTCAAATTTTCAAATTTTGAACGTAAAGTACATTTTTTCCATCACGAGATTAAAGCACAGACAAGTTTTGAATTATTGACTGTATCACCATGATTCCAAAAATACACTACACAACATAGCATTGGCTAACAATAAAAGAATATGCAATAAAATAAAGTCATGACAAGGAACATAGCCGAAAATGGCGCCGATTCCCATTAACCAACGCGCGGTCTCTCCAATGTAACATGGTCCAATGATACTCCCCAGCTGGGACCGTCCGGAATAGCAGCTCTAGTGCAAGCACCAGAGCCGCTAAAAGAGAAGAAGAAAATGGCAAAAGTGGCTGAAATTTTGCGCCCCGGTGATATCAAAGAACTTGCCGGATTTGGTCAAAAACGGGTTCTTTACATTGACTTTAATAGCCTGAAACAACCCAAAACGACCGATAATAACCAAAAACACCTGGGTAAAAATTGCCTGAAAATTGTGGGTCAAAATGCTCATTCCAACATTCATCGATGATCATTTGGAAAATTTTATGTGAAACAATTTGGCCATCAACCATCATTGAGCGAAAGGTGGTGCTGACCTCAGAGCTTAACTGATGCCTCACTCGGCTAGTATCTTGCTTAGGTGGTAATAGGTATTTACTTATTATAGATAGTCATAAAAGTCTTAACAGAATTTCAGAAAGAGTAGGTAAAATTACGAAAAATTTAGATTTTTAATTTAACGAATAATCAAAAAAATCCAATTTTGATTGCAACGCGGAGGTCATAGGAGATAACTGGATTTTTAGAATACTGGTACCAACGGCGAGACGTGAGTGACCGATTATCGATGTTTCCCCATTTAAAGCTTTGGTAAAGAATCGATTATTATGGTGCTCGTTACGAAAACCCTGTTTATCGATCCTTTTCCATAGGTTTAAACGGCCAATCAACCGATAAATCGCAAAGCAAGCCACGGGCCAAGCTACTGACTAAAATACACTGTCTGTAACTTACACATCCTTCCTTCCGTACTCAAGAACTTAAAACGCAAATGAACCTCAAATTGAATTTTTCACGGCACCTTTTTCCTCATCCACCCCGATTACAGATTTTTGGCCTACGGAGCCGAAATCCTTGAGGGGGGGGGGTGTCGCTCGGTGCCCGAAACTTTCCTTAAGCTCGAAGCTGCGGCTCCCGACGGATAATTGGAAGGCATGGAATGGGAGCAGTGGCGTGGCGTGCTTCGCGATCTATCGATATTTCCCCATTTGAAGCTGCGGTAAATAATCGATTATCAAGGTGTTCCCTGTTTATCGATACTTTTCCATGGGTTTAAATGGCCGATCAATCGATATGTCGCAAAGCACGCCACGCTACTGAACGGGAGCGGGGGAGGGGGTGGAGGATTACGGTTGGAAACGCGGAATCCTCGACACGCATATGCTTTTAAATCCGGCAAAGGCTTATTGCTCCCGCCGGCCCGGGCAAAACCGCTTATCCTCGCGGGGATCCCGTTGGGGGTTACGCGGTTTTCTCCGGGGGGCGAGTAACCTGTCCCGCTCGCCCGTCAGCATATTTGAATTTTTCACAATCGGGATCCGACGAAGCCACTTGCCGAATTGGTACCGATTGTCTTCCAGAATTGATATCGGGCTTGCCAAACTGCGGGTCTCCACGGTAAAATCGAGTAATTTGACCATGCACGGAATTAGCATAACTAGACAAGAGTGTCTAGTTTTTTTTTCCATTTTGGAAAATCCTGATTTCACAGTTTTTCCAAATCCTAATTTTCTGCGGAGAAAAATTTATTTCATGTAACTTCACAAAAACAACTCGATGCGAAAATTCGATCGGACGGCCGACTTTTCTCAAATCCTGATTTTCCGACTGACTTTTCTTCAAATCCCAATTGACCTAAAATTCTGATAGAATCGGGAAAATCTGGAAAATCCTGAAACGAGACACCTTGCTAGAGTACCAATAAGTATAGGGAGAGTGCGAACATGTCGGTAATTTGGAGGTTTGGTCATAAAGCCAAAAACACAGCCAACCTATGAATTTAAATTATCCAGAATGATTTGTTATTACAATCCTTACGACTGGCTGTGTTATCCTTTCGTTTGTAAAGCATTTATTTGACTCAGCTTCTGCATAATTTCCTTATTTTTGTGGAAGAACGCTCATTTACGAACATTCTTGGCCATCTTGGTTTGATACTGGAATCTGAAGGTTGACAAAGACTTTTTTGGGTTAGGGGGCTGGCTGCCCTTTTGGGTCCTCAAAGCTTCATATTTCGACATGTCCGTACTCTCCCTATGGGCCGCGCTAAGCACGAAGGAACCGAGCCACATCGGCTATTGTCAAATTTAATTGGGTAATTTCATTTATCACATGAAAACGGTTGTACGGATTTCCGCACGGAATAGTGCATAATGCGAAGCAAATTCCTTAAAATTTTCAAAGGAATCCGCACAAAAGTTCTTTGGTAAGAGATTAAATTGCCCAGTTAAATTTGGCAATCTGATGTGGTTTGGTTCGTTTCTGCTGAACACAGTCCATGCAGGTACTTCAAGCATACTTTCCTCAAAAATAAATATTTTTGGGGATAAATTTGGCAACATTTCATTGCTCATACGTCGTTCTTCCTACGCACGGAGTGCGGAAGATACGTTATTCTATTCTTGCTCGCGTGAGGTGGGGAAGGGGGTGGGATTCGCCAAACCGACACGGATTTCCCGAGAAGAGGGGAGCCGGGGTAGCGAAACCACGTGCGAGCATACGGTTTGAATTGGAGGGTACGCGGTTATTTCTCCGGGGGTGGTTTCCGAGGGGGTGAGCCGTCTATTTGAATGAATATTGGGGGATGAGCTGAGGTACCATTAATAAAACCCTTCGATTCGCGATCGAGGATCCCGAAGAAAAGCGCCGGCGGTCGTTCACTTCGGGTCCGCCGCACAGTGGAGCGAGTTAGTAGAAGACGTCGGACAAAATTCGGAAACTTTAAACGCTCATGACTCCGTTTGAACAAAACTTTGAGGTTCTAAAAGTGGTTCCATTGGTTTCCTGGAGACATTCCTTCCTAAAGCACCCCTCAAAATTTAAAATGTGACAAAATAAACATAAAAATTTGCAGTTTAAGTCAAAGATTTCAATTCCGACCTCTCTAATCGACTCGATCCACTGAACGGCCTTTTCGTGAAATTTTGTTCCAAAAGCACTCAGGGTGTCTACTGAAACAGGCTGGCTAAAAATCAGTACTTTTACAGTACTTTTTCAGTACATTCTCAAGAAAGTTAGTCCCTCCTCCACGGAAAAATTCAGTTCTTGTTCAGTGCCTCCATTAGACGAAATTCGAAAAATTTCAGAAATTTGAATTTTTCGCTCAAATTGCGACAAAAAGGACAAAAAAATTTTACAGTACTTTTTCAGTACATTCTCACGAAAGTCAATACCTCCTCAACAAAAAAATTCAGTTCTTTTCTAGTACCTCCATTTCACGAAATTCGAAAAATTTCAGAAATTTGAATCTCTCGCTTAAATTGGGACAAAAAGGTCAAACAATTTTTGCAGTACTTTTTCAGTACAATCTCAAGAAATTCAGTACCTCTTCAACAGAAAAATTCAGTTATTTTCCAGTACCTCCATTTCACGAAATTCGAAAAATTTCAGAAATTTGAATTTCTCGCTAGAATTGCGACAAAAATGACAAAAAAATTAAAAAATTCCGGACCTTCTTGCGGAATTTCCGCTCTTTTTCAGTACTTCCGGACCACCCTTAAAAAATCAGTACTATTTCCGGACTTGTAGACACCCTGGCACCCCTTAAAATTTAAAAAGTGACGAAATTAACATCACAATTTGCAGTTTTAGTCAAAAGTTTTAATTCGTACCTCTCTAATTGATTCGATCCACTGTGCGCCGACTCAAAATGGCGAGGAAATAGATTTCAAGTTTTTTATTCGGAGAAGCACTCTAAAATCCCGAGTTTATTTTTTCCCGTCTTCGCCGGGATCCCATAACCGTCTAAATCCGAGACAGTCTTCCAACTTCTTAAATCTTTTTTTCTCCTTTTGTTACCGTTTTATCTGTATTGTTTTATTTTTAAAATTTCGTTCGTATTTTTTTTCGTCGAGTTGAGAGCTCCTGCGAGGACAAAATACCGAAACACATATTTCTAGTTTAATTAAGTATTGTGAGCGGGAAGTTTCAGGGCGAAGGATGATCCGATAATCTAAAATTCGAGAGAAGAGGGATGAAAATAAGCTTTCGATAACAGGAAAGGAAGAAAATCTCCAGTAGCGAGGCTTGAATGATTGACTTTCGATATTCCTTCATTTAATACTATGGTAAAGAATCGATTATTAAGATGTTCATCTCGAATACCCTGTTCATCGATCCTTTTCCATAGGTTTCAATGGTGGATCGAACGACGTATCGCAAAGCACGCCACGCCACTGAAAATCTCCTTTCCTTCCGATACAATTCTCGATTAATCACGGATTCAATCTGGAAAGAAAGTAAGTAACTTTAATAAGAAGGCGTCATCCCTAAAATGCATGTTTTCCGAGAAATTTCATTATACCTTTTCCCAATAAAAAATTAACTTTTCCGAAAGAAATCCAGTAATAAAGCAGGAATTTCTGGAATACGGATGGTCCTGATTCCCTCCTTGAATTATGAGTGAATACTGCGTATGTACAAGACGACAGAACGTGACTACATCAATGTTGCAAAGTTACGTAGGGAAAAGTCCTAGGATTGCAAATCCCTCACGCATGCAAGAGCTCAATTTGTTGCCGCGATTTTGCAAAATTCGAGAATTTAACCGTGATTCTTCGAAAAACATGTAAATTTCACCAAACCCTCCGAGCAAAGCAACTCACAATTTTGACGCTTTTGCAAGCTCGGTCCTCTCGCTACGTAGGCACTCTAGAGTACCTTTATGGACAGAGAATGGACATTCGTATCTTTTAGCTACAGGAAAACTGTGCCGCTTTTTGATTGGTCAACGAGTTTTTAGGCTTCATGATGCTCTTACGGCCATAAATAAACAAACAAGATGGCGACCCGCCGTAACATTGATAAGAAGCTAAAATTTGACAAAAATTTCAGTTATACGGCAGTAACAATTTTAGCTAGCATACTTGTTTACAAATAACACATGAAAAACACATGAAAACACTGTTGAATCGCCTTTCGCCTTTATCACAGGAGGATGCAAGATGCGCATGACCTCTTTGCTTGCTGATAACAGCCAGTTTGTTTGTTTATTTACGGCCGTAAGAATAAACAGTCAACCTATTTTCTCGCGACCAATGAAAAACCGGCACAGAAATAGCCATACTCTGTCTATAAAGGTACTCAAAGGCACTCTAGTGCCGTCCGAATACGAATGTTTTCCCTCCAGGCGGCAACGTGGCAATGTACGAACCCGTTCCTCGAGGAAACTCAAGACGACAAGGGATCCGCGTCGGGAGGCGTTCTGCAAGTCTGCCAGACGCCCGTTTAGTCGTGGCCGGGGGAGGCGGGGGGCGGGGAGGGGCGGG
>NW_017547142.1:210813-308844 GCF_001854935.1 Bemisia tabaci | reverse complement strand
CCCCCCCCCTCCCCGGCGGCAGAGCTCGTCATTTAATTCATCTCGTGCCTAAATTTATGTCCTACGGACGGGTGTGTGTATGTGAGTGAGTGAGTGTGAGATAGCCGTGCAATTAATCGATTGTTCCCTTCGATTTAGAGTTTTTCCTGTCGAGTGCATTCCTTGCGGAAACCGTGAGGCTGCAAGAGGCTGTGAAGTATGAGGTGGGGTTGGTCTGATTCAAACACTGGAAAAAAAAAAAAAAAAAAAAAAAAAAAAAAAAACANATTGGATCTAGAGTCCAGACTCTTAAAAACATCGAGAAGAAAAAGTACTCTTGATTCAATCAGAATCTAGCTTAAATCAAGAACCAAGCCTCTTAATTTAGAGGATTTCGTTTGGATTCAGCAAAAATCCGATTGAATCAAGAGTATTTTTTCTTGTCAATGTTTTCAAGCGTCTGGACTCTAGATCCAATGTGTTCTTTTTTCCAGTGTTGGAGGGGAAGCTATTGGCGCATGCGTTGTTCTTGAAATGAACCAAAAACAGTGATCTTCGTTCCAAAGTATGGACCGAGCTAAGCAGAAAGGAACAAAACGACATCAGCTATTGCCAAAAATAATACGGCAATTTTAATTTTTTTCGTGAAAGCTGTTGTGCGGATTTACGTACAAATTTCAGTGGATTTTCAGCATGGTGCGCGACGAATCCCTTAAAATTTTCAAAGGAAGCCGCATGAACGTTCTTTTATAAAAAAATTAAATTGCCCGGTTTTTGGCAAAAATTTATGTGGCTTGGTTCCTTTCTGCTGAACGCGGTCCATTAAAGTCCTCTCGAAGAATATTAGATTCCAAAAACGCCGGCACCACGGAAACCGCATCGTAGCTTCTCTGACATACTTAATGGTGTACCTCAATGTACAAGTAAAAATTTTCTGAAAACTGAAAAAGTGCCCTAGGCCCAACCTGGCAATCCCCACTGCACATACTCCCCCTCCCCTCAACAATATGTAGCAGGGCATCGGCTTATCCCCCACCCCTGGTCTAAAGGGCAGCCGATATTCTCGTAGACGGCCCAGCGTAATTGAGGTAATTTTTAATGGCACCATTAGCGACGACGCCAATTAGGCACTGTTTTATGCTCTCCCCCGCCCTCCACGGAGCCTCTACCACTTTCGAGGTGGAGAAATGTCGCCAGCCCCCCCCCTCCCCCGGTCGCGGTCTAAACCGTCGCAACACTTAAGATGAGTTGGTGGATGGCGGGATGGGATGGTGTTACTGATATAGCCATAAACCGGATGGCATTGCCGTCGGATGGTGTTCCAGAATGCATGCGTTTAAGGTTGGGGTGGATGATACCCAACGGTGGCGTTGTCAAGTTTTTAGGAGGAGCGCTTGCTACGGAACTTAATATTCACGGTCACGTAAAGATTATTAGAATTATGTGAGCGGCAAACGTACACAGCGAGACTTTGAGCACTGGAAAAAAACCACATTGGATCTAGAGTCCAGACTCTTGAAAACATTGACAAGAAAAAATACTCTTGATTCGATCAGATTTTTGCTTAAATCAAAAGGAAATCCACTCAAATAACGAGGCTTGGTTCTTGATTTAAGCTAAAATCCGATTGAATCAAGAGCATTTTTTCTTGTCGATGTTTTTAGGAGTCCGGACTCTAGATCCAGTGTGTTTTTTTTCCAGTGAAAGAAAACTTAAATCAGATGACACTTTTTACAAAGTATGATTCTTACATGCTAATTCGGAAAACATATGTCGCAGGTCGCCAACAATTTACGAGCGGCGTGTGTGTTAACTGGCCGAATCGCAAAAAACCGTATCGACATAGTAAAGGTTTCACTCGTAAGTAACTTCAGAGGCATGCTCTTGGCACGGATCGACTTCGAATCCTAGTGATACTCTCCGCATTGCCAGGGAGTTAATTTAGTTGCCTACTCGATCCAAACCCAACTAAGGTCCATGATTTCACTAACGCGCTCGAGTGTACTGGTTGATATCATGCAATTGAGTCTGCTAAACTTTAATTTTGGATTTTTACTGATATTCAAGACGAGATTTTCTGATTTTTTGCGGGAAGAAATTAAGACTATCTTTATTTACAAGATCAACATACATGATGAATCGAACCACATGTTTGAAAAATGCTTGAGACGATCAGAATTTCCAGATCCATAAACAATGTCCTTATATTTTCCTGATAACATCGAATTTCCAAGTGCCTCAGTTTTTCCTGATACACTTAAAAAAAAAAAAAAAAAACACATTGGATCTAGAGTCTAGACTCTTAAAAATATCGACAAGAAAAAATACTCTTGATTCAATCAGATTTATGCTTGAATCAAAAGAAAATCCGCTCAAATTAAGAGGCTTGGTTCTTGATTTAAGCAAAAATCCGATTGAATCAAGAGTATTTTTTCTTGTCGATGTTTTTAAGAGTCAGGACTCTAGATCCAATGTATTTTTCTTCCAGTGTAGGTGACACTCTGTATGATGGTATGGAAATTTGGCACCTCTGTACCAGCTCGCGGAGGAAAACCTATCAACTCCTCACGACGAGGCAACGCTGCAAAGGCCGGCGAGAATTGTTAATCACCCTGTGCGCGTCGTTTTGACGAGCTGCAACATGCAGTTACGGCCGTAACGCGAGGATTCTTGGGGCCGGTTCACACTGTCGGATTAAGCTCGCCAAATAAAACATCGATGACGTCCGGCCGAGGCCGCTCACCGTCAAACGGCCGCTGTTACGGCTAAAGGCAGTCGTAAACCCGGCGGAATCTTTAATCACCCCGCGCCACTTTTGACGGCTCTGGAGCCGATCATCGGAGCCACTCGGTTGCGAGGAAAAATTTGCTCGATTCCCATTCCAGTACGAGGAGCAGTGGCGAAGACAGACATTAAACGCGCTCGTAAAAAGGGAGGAAATGCAGCTGGGGTCTTAAAATCACCAGAAATGACGTTTTTTGGGAAATTCTTCCGGTCGTGGAGGGAGCACTGAAAAAAGAAAATTTCTTTAGAGATTATGTTGACATTAAAGCGTCGTTTCTTGACTATAAGATAGGGGTTTTTTCGGTTAAATTCGTGCGAATTCAGCTCACCATCAATTACCTACATGGGTTAAAATGCGTCGATTTGCAAACGTTCAGTTTAAGTTTTAAAACAAACCGGATTTTTTGACAAGAACGACGCTTGAAGTCAAAATAATATTTCAAGAAAATTTTTTTCCAGTGAGACCATTCTGAAAAGTCTATACCCCTCTAGTCTGTGGGGTCTACACCCCTCCCCCTTCCAATTCCGATCGAAAAACCCAATTGAATCATATGAGTTTGGTTCAAATTTTTTAGAAGTCTGGACTTCGGATCCAAGAGACTTTTCCCGGTGATTATTTCTTGAAATTTCCATATTTTTTTAAAATTAAAAGGCATATCTTGTTTGAGATACCATTTGGAACTTGGTTCCAAAAAATTGTTACTTTTTCTCGATGAAGGAGCGACCAATGAGAGAACAGTCGAGCGTGGTGGCATACATCACCCTTCATTTTGCAAATTTTCGGTACATTTCAACTACTTAGAATTCGAAACCACTCTCCTTGTAAAATGATTCTGACGCTAAACTAAAACTGCACCGAGAAAAAAAAAAAGAATTCACAAGAAACAACATTCATATCCCGTTGACAGACTGCAGAAATCGCAAGAATCTTTAATCACCGGTCACTTTGACGACCCTCGAGCCTCGGGAAACAGGATACTCAGCCGGCAGCGCACAGTGGATCCAGCCAATAAGAGAGGTCGGACAAAATTCAGAATTTTTAAACGCTTATAACTCCGTTTATACAAAACTTTAAGGCCCTAAAAGTGTTTCCATTGGTTTCCTCGTGACACTACCTTCCAAAAGCACCTCTTAAAATTTAAGATGTGACAAAATAAACATAAAAATTTGCAGTTTTAGTCTAAAATTTCTTGTCCGACCTCTGTAATCGACTCGATCCACTGTACGGCCTGGGGAAATGAAGTCCGACGGCAATTTCAGCGAGCCCGCTTACATAGTAACAGGAGGCACGCATGTCTTGTGATATCGATGTAAAAGGCGACAAAAAAAAAAAAATGATTCAGTCCTCATCTAATAAACACGGTGACACTGTAGCATGCACCAAGAATGTTCCGGGCACGCAATGCAAGTTGCGAGGTTGGTTGCCGGCGCATGGAAGGAATTTTTCCTTTTACACCCGCGGGTACGAAGTATGGTTGAGGAATCTCACCCATCTCATGTTTTTATGCATCGGTACTAAGTGACGAAATGGAACTGATACTAGGTCGATCCAAGGAAGAGCAAACTCGTAGACGTTAAGTGATGCACTTGCAGAGTATCTTCCGATAGAACTGGAGAGGCATGTACCTAATATCAGCGGTTCGGAAAAATTTGCTAGGATCGAGGACCGAACGCCGGCTTGGATAAAGACTTTAAGTATTGTTTTCACACGGAATAAAAGAGGTAGGCCGGACAAGACATCTTCGCAGTTGGACGCGCCTTCAATCCGGCGAAGCTGCAACATGCTTACATCCATGGTGAAATAGTTGTATGTCACGCCTGCCGTAAACGAACTCAAATATCGATGGTTCCACGCGAAAAGGAGCGTATTTACCTCGATCGCAACGTTGCGAACCATTGTTAATGCTTCAATTTCAATCAATATTTTTTAAAAGTCGGCGCAGAGATTCTCTGAAAATTTACAAGAATTTTTAGAACGATTTTAATTGAAATCACGGGATATTTCGTCGCGATATTATATTCTGTCCTATTTTCCTTTTTATCTTTTCACCGAAAAAAAAACCACGGCTCCTGATTCTAAATCGTAGCTTTTAGGATACTTATTTTTGTGTTTTATGGTGAAAATTATAAGGGAGTCATAAATAATGACGCATCCCAGTGTTGCAGCGATTTTAGCCTTCGTCCCGCCCGCGAGGGTTGGCAGGGCGGACAAGACATCTTCGAAGTTTGACGCGCCTTCAATCCGGCGAAGCTGCAATATGCTTACATCCGTGGTCAAATAGTTGTATGTCACGCCTGCCGTAAACGAACTCAAATATCGATGGTTCCACGCGAAAAGGAGCGTATTTACCTCGATCGCAACGTTGCAAACCATTGTTACTGCTTCAATTTGAATCAATATTTTTTAAAAGTCGGCGCACAGATTCTCTTAAAAATGTACAAGAAATTTAAGAACGATTGTAATTGAAATCACGGGAAATTTCGTCGCGACATTATATTCTGTCCTATTTTCCTTTTTTTCTTTTTACCGAAAAAAACCACGGCGCCTGGTTCTAAATCGTAGCTTTTAGGGTACTTATTTTTGTATTTTATGATGAAAATTATAAGGGAGTCATAAATAATGACGCGTCGTCCCAGTGTTGCAGCGATTTTAGCCTTCGTCCCTCCCGCGATGGTTGGCAAGGTGGACATGTAGGGGTTATTGGATGATACGGGCATTTCGAATTAATTGTAGAGGCACCCCAATAAATTAGGTTACTAACCCAACTTTTGCGGCGCTATCCCAATTTCAGTTGCGGTGCGACCAAAATTAATTGGAAACATGCGTATTATCCATGAAAGGAGGTACTTACGTTTCTTGACATCTGAGCTGAACAATAATAATTTGAAATTTCACTCAAATTTTCATGAAATTTTTCCAAGAAATTCCATGAAGCATAGAGAAACTGAATGTAAGGCTATTTTTCACGAAACTTGCGAAGTATTTTGAAACGTTGACATTTTAAGCATGAATTAAACTGGAATTTCAAGGCAAATCTTAGCTCCCAAGTGATCTCGTGTAAGGAGCATTAAAATTTGAGAATCTCGGTCAACAGAAACGTCATCACTCGCCTCGGCGGGGCCCCTTCTTCCAACGAGCAAGCAAACCATGAAACGCTGCCGTATAAAGGAAAAACGCCGTGTGAACATTCGAGAGTTGCCAAATTCTCTTCGATAAAATGTTCATTTTTTGAGGTGAGCTATGGAAATTTTCCTCGAAATTTCCACGAACATAAGGTGAAATTGCGAACAAAACAATCCGAAAAATTGGAGGACATGTATTTCCAAATTTTCCCGAATATTCGTGATTTACTAAAAGAAATTCGGCAGTGCCTGACGGCTCATTCGGTGTTGCCAAATTTCCTTCGATAAACACGAATTTCTTGGTTAAGTTATGAGTTTCCTCCAATTTTTTACGTAATTAGGTTCGCAATTTTACCCAAAATCCCTAGAGATTTCAAGCAAAAATATTCATAATTTTCCTCAAAAATCAAAGTTTTATGAAAGGAAATTTGGCAACTCTCGAATGTTCATACGGCGTTTTTCCTTGGCACAGCAGAACGGGCCTCTTCCCGACCCGGGCCCCGAAAGAATTCGCACTCGACATTCTATACGAATACAGATACTCGTGTTTCCCGCGGACTGAAACCGGAGGGGGGGGGGAGGGGAAAACGGATGAAATAAGTGCAATAAAATGCAACGGCGGCGTTTCGAGTTTCCTGCCCGCNGCGGTGGGAGGAGAGGAGAGAGTGTTTATGTCCCTGCGCTTGGTCGTGAGCTCGCGGCTCCTTCGACGTGAGAACGTATCACCGTTTTAACGTGAGCCCCGGGAAACGTGTAGGTATACGGAAAACAGGGCTCAAGGGTTAAGATAGAGATACGTTCTTACGGCTGAGGACCGTCGAGTTCTCTAGTCTGCGCTAATAACTCCGAGAGACATTGGAATATGGCCCAGGACGCTGCGTGCGAACGGCCTAGCGGTAGTGGCGTGGCATGCTTTGCGATACATCGATTGATCTGCAATTTAAACCTATGGAAAAGGATCGATTAATAGGGTGTTCGCAACGAACACTTTACTAATCGACTCCTTAGCATAGCCGCAAATGGGGAAAGATCGATAATCGATAATTCACGCTTCGCCATTAATTCTAGCTTTTGCAACTTATCTCTTACTGAAAATTCGACTTACCGAAATTCCGAGCTAATGTGGAGGCGATGGACACCAAGGTGAGCAGCAGGAAGTAAACACTGGCCACCATATTTTATCCCCAGCCTGGAAAAAAAGAGAAAATACGTTAAACTCAAGTGTAAACTCCAAAAAGCGTCTCTTGACGGGAAGACACTTTTCGTCATTTCCCGCACGAAGGATCGTAACTCCTGTAAAATTGGCTTGAAAAATTCAATTTTTTAGAAAAATATACCAGTTAAGTTCCTTCTAAAATTTTCCTGAATCTGGCGAAAGATCCGAAAAAAAAAATTGGTGACATTTTCAGTTAGAAATTTCCAAAATTTTCTCGGTAAAAATGCAATTTGGCGGCAGGGTGTCTACCAAAACAGGCTGGTCAAAAATCAGTACTTTTACAGTACTCTCAATACCTTCTCAAGAAATTCAGTACGAAAAGGAAAATTCAGTACTTTTTCAGTGTCTCTGTTTTTGACGAAATTCGAAAAATTGAAATAAGTTGAATTTCTTGCTCAATTTGCGACAAAAATCACACAAAAAATTCAGGACCTTCTTGAGGAATTTCCGCACTTTTTCAGTACTTCCGGACCGCCCTTAAAAAAACAGTGCTATTTCCGGAAATTCCGGACTTGTAGACACACTTTGGGGATAAATTTGGCAACATTGCAATGTAGTTACGTTCTTTTGTGAGAGGAACGACGGTTCACGCAATATTTCAGGTTAAAATACGCATATGACTAGGTTAGTGCGCAACTGCGCACTGCCTCTGACAGTGTTAATAAACAGTGATAACTCCTTTCAAAATCGGCTCTAAATCTGAAATTAAACAGACTCCACAAAATTCGATCCCACCATCCTTTCACAAGTCTCGAGCAGACGATTATATCGGTGAGAGCGAAGGAGGTCAAACCAAGAATAATTAAATCAACGCATAATCGCCGCCGATAAACCCGACTTCACGAACAATCCTTGGTCTAACGATCCATTAGTTTGGATATAGACCGCCCAATTTTGTCGGCGGGTGAATTTGACAAAGCATGCTTCCTGTATTGATTGCACCGTGCTGCCGACTTTTCGAATTCGAATTTCCTTCCGCGCGTGTTAAAATAAAATCATTTAAAATACAGGTATGCAAAATAGCGCAAATCTATGACCATGGTGCACGAATACACTCTATCTAAACACAAGGGAGCGAAAATAAGGCAAAACTCCCATTTTCAGAAAACCACACAGGAAAAAAAAAAACAAATTGGATCTAGAGTCCAGGCTCTTGAAAACATTGACAAGAAAAAATACTCTTGATTCAATCAGATTTTTGCTTGAATTAAAAGGAAATTCGCTCAAATTAAGAGGCTGGGTTCTTGATTTAAGCAAAAATCCGATTGAATCGAGAGTATTTTTTCTTTTCGGTGTTTTTAAGAGTCTGGACTCTAGATCCAATGGGTTTTTTTTCCAGTGCAGAACACTAAAAACCCATAAAATTAAAAATTTTAGATTTGAAGTGGCACTTGTTCAAAGTTGTGGGTATGTTTGAGGGAGCTACTGTTGGTAGTGTCTTTGCGATACACATTATGCGAACTAAAAAATTCGAAGTTATAACCAACATACATATATTACTTCTTCATACCTACTGTTCATAGGTGTATTTAGAAAAAAACACTCCCTTCACCTGAAAAAAAGGCTTCCACAATTAGATCTTCTGACTCACTCATCTTTTAACCTGTTTAAAAAAATCCCTGAGATTATATTTTTTTCTTAAATTTGCTACCTAATAGTAAAATAGAGAGGCAGGCGTGCGTCTGAAAAGTGAATTGACCGGGTTTCTAAATTGAACAATTATTGGAGGGAATATATAAAAAAAAAAAAAAAAAAAAAAAAAAAAAAAAAAAAAAAAAAAAAAAAAANAAAAAAAAAAAAAAAAAAACCTAATCTGATGAAATACATGTGTTTAAATGGGAAATTACGCCAGGTAGACGTCACAAGGCGGTGCATTTTTTTCACTTATAATCTATTTTCGTACAACTTCCCACGTCAGAAAAACTTTAAGAATATTACTGCGAACTCAACTTCTTAAGCACTTCTAGACGAAGCAATAAAATTGATTCGTGAAAATTCTCCACAGAAACCAACCCACAAGATAAACGAATGCGCACATTTCGGCAACCTCCGCCGGGAATCAAGATGGGATCGGCGGAAATTAAGCGAAGCTTCAAAAATAAAAAGCTCGGCAAAGCTATCACTGTCGATGACGTTTCAATTAATTGAAGAACAAACGGGACCTGATGAATAAATGCATCGACTCCCGGCGTTTACCGCGCCAAACTAGAGTTCGTCCCGTGGACTAATTAACCCCGACGCATGTGGCACGTTTATCTATCATCCAACTCAACATTTTTACTTGTTTTCTCTCGTCACCTGTGATCGTTGCGAGCGGCGGTTATAAAAGTTTGGTCAAAATGATTCCTTGACACGTTTCCTCGATGAAGTTTCGAGTTGAAACTCGACTGATGGTACGAAACGGTCGAAATGCTTAAAAATATATTTACTTGCAGTATCAAAAATTAAAGCCGACAGAATGACAGCTTTAAAGGTGGAGGTCATCATTGAGCAGGGGACAAGTTTTCTCGGATTTTGAAAACCCCTGACTCATCAGAGTTTCTAACATAAAATTACCAGCTTTCTTATCATGTAATTTCTACGTCTTCCTCCAGAAGATTTTGAGCAAGAAATCCCTTGACATTCAAAAAACGCAATGTTTTGGGGGTACCTAGAGAAACAATTTCAAAATCCCGCAGAAAAAGTTCCGGACTTTTCCAAGTTTTTCTTGACAATGCAAAAACTTCTATCATTGCTTAGTTCTACTATTAAGCGTATTGTAAAATCTGAAAGGACATCGGGAATTGAGTGAATTTTAAAAACAAATGGAAGAATTAACTATTGAGAGTACGTAAAAAGTTTTAACTTTTCGCCTCCATTTTTTCAAGTTTAGACTTAACTTCTGGCACAAGCTTCCAAGTACAGTAGATGTTGAACTCACATGTTTATCTCGAAATTCTCAAAAATAACACCCACCAAAATTCTAAAACTCTTCACCTCTCTTAATTTAAAAATCTAAATTTTCGTATAAACTCCTATTTTCAAAATTATCTGTAAAGCCGTTTATAGCCTGAGACGCTGAATGTCTTAAAATTATACTAACTAACTAACTAGGCTGTTTCATCCGAGGTTTATCTTAAAATTGCAATCAATGATATCGAGTTGACTTGTGAACTTGTTACTCGATCTTACTTCCATCGTTTCCAACGCGACATTCTATGACGGAAACATACGATAAAACCATTTAAATCCCAATAAACAATCGGTTAGTATGTCACTGGGTGACGCAAAAAATGAGACGAAAGTTGACTCAAAGTATAACGCTCGATAAAATTGCACACATATTTCGTGGGATTGCGCCACTGATATGCAATCATTACGAGTCACAACCCATTACTTCATTGCTGATAAGCGTCGAGACGCTTAAAGCACGGTCCAGTTGCTGACATTGAGGTGGTGTGAAAAATAAATTAGTGGTGTCACGAAATACGACCGTTGTCAAATCTACAGCTTTCGTCACACATTCATTTTTGAATAAAAGCATGCTGAGGATACAGCCGACATAGAACTAGAACTGTATATAGTACTACGAGTAGAAAATCCAATGTTTTTGACGAGAATACTTTAAATTTATTTCTCGCTGCAGGTACTTTAAGGTGATTCAATGGACGCCATATTTTGTGTCAGAATGGCATGCGATATATCGCATCAATTGGTTCCATTTTTTCAGTTAGTCGTCATTTTTCTCCGATTTTGAGATCGCAATTCTGTTTTCGGGAGACTAAAGCACTCACTTACCAATTTTAACAAAGAAATTCAACGTAATACAGGCGTGGTTTTTTTTAGAGAGAAAACATCGCATTCGATTGCAGTTCCGATATCAGTATCGAATGTGATGTTTTCTCTCTGAAAAAACCACGCCTTTATTACGTTGAATTTCTTTTTTAAAATTCGTAAGTGAGTACTTTAGTCCCCTGACAACAGAATTGCGATCTCAAAATTTGAGAAAAATGACGAGTAGCTGAAAGAATGGAACCAATTGATGCGATATATCGAATGCCGTTCTGACACAAAATATGGCGTCCATCGAATCACCTTAAGAGGGTAAAACTGTGAAAGAAAATACTAGACAAAAAATAACATCAACCTGAATGTATCAATCATGAGTCATCTCTTTGGGGTAGCATATGAATTTCTATTGAATGGTGCCATTTTCTGATGTGACATTTGTCCGGTCTTTTCAGTGCACGATGTCTGGCAATTTTCAACAAAAAATTCCCTGATTTCCCTGACAAGAACGGACGAAAAACCGCGGAAAAATACAAAATTCCCTGACGGGCGGAAAAAATAATTTCCTAACTTTTCCCTGACAAAAAAGAAAAACTTCCTTACTTTTCGACACGTTTGAACTGAGGAGGTGTTAGTAAGAATTTTTTTCATGTTTTAGGAATGTAATGTAATACCTAAATAGCGCAAAATATACGACGCCTAAACTTATGCGAGATATTTTTGCCGCATTGTTAACATTTAAAATACAGCTGCAGAAATTCTGGTAGAAATTTCCGCAGGAGTAAAATTCGCGAAACGTTTTCCAGAAAATCCGTGTTCTTCGATTTCCCTGACAATTTCCTGACAGGAAAATCGCTCACTGGAAAAAACACATTGGATCTAGAGTCCAGACTCTTGAAAACATTGACAAGAAAAAATACTCTTGATTCAATCGGATTTAAGCTTAAATCAAAAGGAAATCCGCTCAAATTAAGAGGCTTGGTTCTTGATTTAAGCTAAATTCTGATTGAATCAAGAGTGCTTTTTCTTGTCGATGTTTTTAAGAGTCTGGACTCTAGATCCAATGTGATTTTTTTCCAGTGATGGCTAGGGTGATCCAATTTTGTTGTTCTCTAACAATTCGTGATCGACGGATAAACGTGGCAAAGCGCGAGCGGACTTGGAATTCGAGCAAACAAAACGCAGCTCGCGATAAACCCAACTGGCGGGTCGCGGGTCGCGTTTCGCCCGATACGAGTCATCGGCCAATGGTCCGGCCGTCACCTCCCCCCCCCCCCCCCCCGACGCGCGTGGCCGGTGCCGGTCACAACTTATTATTGACCCGGGTAATCCGGCTGCGAGCTGCCACTACTGCTCCTGCACCAATTGACACCGACTTCTGCTGCCCGTGACCTCCGATTTCGACGCGACGAGCGACCGCGCCGCACAATGGATCCAGTCAATACTTACTGCCGTGCTAAGGGAAAACGCCGTATGAGCCTTCAGACGTTGCCAAATGTCCTTCGATAAGATCCGAATTTACGGGGAAAATTCTGAATAATATTTTACAAAATTTTCAGACGATGGACATGTTGCATGTGTGAGGAATTTGCGATTTGACTGTTGATTCTTATGTAAAAGTTCGCGAGAAACACGACGGCGCCACTGGTGTTCTCTGAAATCAACTCCCAAGCTCAAAAAAAGCTCTCAAGTTGAGCCCAATATGGAGGGGATATCCCACGCTATCCTGAGAGACGACCTCTACATTAAAACAAACTCTCCATGCAAAGATAGGGAGCAAATACATTAACAGGGTTGCCGTGTTTTCAGTTTTGGAGTCCCCAAATAAAGTGGCAGCCCTGTCAATGTATTTGCTCTCTATCTTTGCATGGAGAGTTTGTCTTGATGCAGAGGTGGACTCTCAGGATAGCGTGGGATATCCCCTGCATTTCGGCCTCCACTTGAGAGCTTTTTTTGAGCTTGAAAGCTGATTTCACAGAAGAACAGTGTCACCATCGTGTTTCTCGCGAACTTTTACGAAAGAATCAACAATCAAATCGCAAATTCCTTACACATGCAACATCTCCATTATGTACGCAATGGGATCTAAATTAGGTATCTGAAAATTTCAAGGAAAAATAAACTAAATTGCGTCAAAAATACATTTTTTATCAAGGGAAATTTGGCAACTCTCGAATATTCATACGGCGTTCTTCCTTAGAATGACTGAATAGGAGAGGTCTGCCAAAATTAGGAAACTTTAAACGTTTATAACTCCGCGTATGCACAATTTTGAAGTTCTAAAAGTGGTAACATTGGTTTCCTCGTGAAATTTTCTGCCGGAGCACCTCTTAAAATTTAAAATGCGACAAAATAAACATTAAAATTTGCAGTTATAGTCAAAAATACGTGTCCCGTGTCCGACCTCTCTAAAATTGACCCGATTCACTGTGCGCTGCCGCGATTCGTCGGAGATGATGTCCGATGTCCCGCGTGTGGCGGCCGGCTGTCTCATTCCATGTCTCAATCGGACCATCTCGGTCCGTCCAGAGCATCGTCAGGGTTGCCATATTTAATGCCCGAGCAAGGTGAATAATCGGCCTGATGAAAACTTTGGATAGAGCAAAAAGAAGCGCTGTTTTGCTAAAACGGCAGATAAACCTGCGCGTTACAACGCTTGTTGAAAGGGAAACACCAATGGGAAAATAAGATTTCGATCGCTCGACGTCGAGCTATCGAAATTCTCCTTGCCTATTGGTGTTCCACTTTCATCGAGAGCTCGTAACTCGCATGTGTATCTGAGCCTAAAGGAAAAACTCCGTATAAGCCTAGGAGTCGCCAATTTTCCCCCAAATTAAAATTAATATTTCAGGGGAGCCACGAGCGATTTTCCTTGAAATTCCCGCGCATCTAATTATTTTAAAACAATTTCCGAATGAAATTCTCCGAAAAATTGGAAGAAAAATATCGACATGTTTCCTCGAAAATCCGTAATTTATCGAGGGAGATTTGGTAACGCCCAAAAGCTCATACGACGTTCTTCCTCAGCAATTTTTTTAAAATTGTTTTCAAAAAATTTTGCACTTCGAGGTAGGTATATAGCAAAACTAGGTACCGCGCCAAAGTTATTTTTACAAGGAATAAAAAACTTGCCATAATGACTTCGATGAGCTTTTAAGAGTTAACTTTCTACAGGCCAAGAAAATCAGACCCTTCTGGACCCTAAAATAAGACCTCATCATTGACGGATTGAGCAAACATTTTTTTCGTGTCCGGTTCCTAAGAATCCTCGAAGGCAAAGGCGCGAGGACCGACCTTTTGACGGACCGAGAGAACCTCAAAAGGTACAGCACATATGACACACGAAGGTAATCGTAAATCACTGCTTTTGCGGAACGCTTGAATGGGTTTTGAAAAGATTTCCGAAAATGAAGACGCCAGGACCGGCACTCAATGGGTCTCTTAAAAATTCTTCCGATCGTAGAAAAAAAAATCACCTCTCCAATAATATTTGTTACACACTCGCACAAAAATTACAGAGAAATTTCGACTTTCAAAGAATAGGACTAAGTGATAGGTATCTTTGAGAGAAGGAAAACGATTTTGTGTAAAATTAAAAACCGGGGGAAAAATTAATATCAATCTTGATAAATTGAAAATCACAGAAAGGCTGGATTAAATTAAGTATGAGGCGAAGTAATCCATGGACGAGCCTCATGGAAATTTCAAAGCATACCTGAGCCGCCAAACGAACTGAAAAAAACTCTGGGAAAAAATTACTTCAAAGAGATCCAGCGTAAGATTATTCAGATATGCATAAGCCTAGGAGAGTTTAAATGGCTTTGAAAATTTCCAGGAAACCTTCACAAGGGCTTCTTTCCAAAACTCCAGGGAATTCTTACAAAATACGAACAGGAACATTGATGCCAAAAATTCGAAAGAAAATTCGAGTTTATTCAGGACAGTACAAGGCGTCGTGAGAATAGGTATCCATGGTTTCTAAAATGAACAATCTTTAGGGAAGATATGACCAAATTACCTAATTTGCTAAACTATGACATGTGTTTAAATGTAAAATTCCTCCTGATGACATCAGAGGGCGGCAAATTGTCTCACTTTTAAATCCATTTTTCTACAATTTTCCACACCTGGCAAAAATCATAAAAATATACGGCGAACACAGCTTATAGACCGTATACGATCCATCAAACAAGTGATGGATATCGATTGGTTCAACATGTAAACACAGTCTCAAAAGTCAATTTGAAAATCTGATGTAACGGGTCTTTTATGATAGATTCTTTATTTTCTTAGTACCAAATGACAATGAAAAGTGAAATTATTAGGATTTTTCTCATGTCCGGCTACTTATTCCAATCTACTTAAATCCAAAAATATGTTTGTTGGAGGTTTTTCTATTGAACTTGAACCAAAAGATACATCGAACCGCTATCGAATACGATACATAAGGCACTCTCAGATGCAGTATCACAATTTTTTCGTGCAAATCCTCAACCAGTCCAATTAATTTCAGTACCTCACCACTGCGCGGCCCGCGGACAGCGAACAGCGGCCGGCCAACGGCCAGGCGCGAAAGAAAGTCAATTACACAACCTTTTACGGGGACAAAAACCCACTGGAGCACAATCGAAAGGGATCCCCATTCTTGGGACACGCTGCCACATTTACAGGATGCGATGAAAACCTGCGCGTTCGTGACTAACGGTTTACAAACCATCTGCTAACTCTGTCTCTAATATATTCTTCACGTCTGCCAGATATTCTGTCCAAAACACCGTTCCCCCACGAGATTTATTGTATTTTTTTATTGCTGTGATATCTGTGTTCTAGGCGTCCAAAGTCTCTTACACCGAAACAACCGGCAGCTTGCTCTTCCTGAACCGCTTCGGCCGCCAGTCCCCGGGAGTGAGAAGGAATATAGGAGTTTTTCGGAGAGGCTCAACGATTTAAACTTCCTAGAAAAATGACGCAATAGAATGTTAAAAAAACTACTAGGTAATTGCATAACGTTGGCGAAAAATTGACGATGAAGCAAGAAATGGAACGATTTACATAGGCGAATAATGGATGAAGATGTCATAGTCCTCCTACTTACTGAATTGATATAAAGAAATAATACGAATTCCAAAATAGTGTCACTTTCAAGGGTGAACAAGATTAAACACACTCCAATTGCTATCTCAGCCGCACAAAATAAAGGAGGGAAAAACTTTAAAAAAAAAAGGTAAGTAGCCTAGATTGACGCGAAATGTTTCAGACAAGTCCTCTCCTCCCATAATTCGTCGCGTCGTTTCTTTCACGAAAGAACGTAACTCCATTTCAGTGTTGCCAAATTTCTCCTTGCAAATTGCATAATAACCAGGAAAATCTTGGGCATTTCTCACTGTTAATTTTAAAGATTTTCGCTTAGATTTCATGCAAAAATTAGACACATTTCGTATAAAAATTGCACGGGTGCATTTTTGCAAAATTATTCAATTGTTTGAGTTAAGTTGGCAACTTTGGAATGGAGTTACGTTTCTTCGTTCGGGGGAAAACGAAACATCAAACATTAGAGCTCGACTTGAATTTCCGTTTTATTTCTGGCGCCTAGACGGATTAATTTCTTATCGAGCTCTCATAAACTGATATTGTGTAGAACACCATTAAAAGCCGTCAAAATTGAGGTCACAGAGGGCATGGTTTTTGTGAAACGATCTTAGATTCCTAGGCCTCCGCCAGTATGAAACACTTCAGACCTACGAATTTTAACCTTAAAAGGCGAACGCAGTCACAAAGATGGAAGTTGTCGTCTCCAAACAATGCCCGGTCACAAATCGTCGGATTTTCGAGTGGACGGTGAAAGTTTTACCCACTTCAGGATGAACAATAACCAAAAGCATTCTGGCTCGAAACTGCAGCGCTCGGTGCATGAAATCGAAAATATTAATGACTAGGCATAGAATAACTGAAGACCAGTCCAGTCACTCTCGTGAACCAATGGGACCTTGCCATAAATCAAATGTAAGCCGGGAATAAAAGCTCAGAATCTTTCATTCTTCTTCTCCGTTTAAACATCAACCGACCGGGGAAAGGTATACAGGACAGTGGACGCACGTTTCGTATGCATCGAATCTTACCGGACCATTTGGAATTTTCGAAACATTATTTTCCTTCTTATTTTTTCCTAGATACCTGGATAAAGCTGGTTAAAACAAGAATACAAAACGCGACAACAAAATGTCTCATAATCGAAACATTCGCATGCTTTAAACACAGTTTACGCAGAGATATATTAATAAGGGGGTAAGTAAAAATACTCTTGAATCAATCGGATTTTTGCTTGAATTGGGAGCCAAGCCTTTTAGTTCGAGAGGATTTCCCTTTGATTAAGCAAAAATCCGATTGAATCGAGAGTATTTTTTTTCGTCAATTTTTTTTAGAGTATAGACTCTGGATCCAAGAGACTTGTTTTTCCCAGGGATTCAACAATTTGGCCAAATGCGAGTTCCTATTGCCTAGAATTAGAACTACAAGCGAGTTAGTGAAGTGACATTTGCGGTGATGACACTATTCGACCACGTAGGAGCCCATATTGCCTACCCTAAAAATTGAAGGCAAACTGACACGGCATTATAGTCACCTCTTACCGTTTGGTAGAAAACCAAAAACCAACCATAGCTTTCTTATCAAATTTTTTCAGAGTCCGGACTCTGGTTCCAAGATAATTTTTTTCCAGTAGATTCAACTATTCCGCCACAATATGAGTTACTTTTGCCCAGAATTAGAATTACCAGCGTGGTATTGAAGCGGTCACATCTTCGCTTCTTTCGATAAGGCGTGACACTTACAGTGATACCACTATTCGATCAAGTAGGAGCCCATATTGCCTACACTAAAAATTGAAGGCGAACTGACACGGTATTGAAGTCACCTTAAACCGTTTGGTAAAAAACCAACGACATACCATGGCTGTGTGGACCAGATTAAAATGCAGCGGAGGGGGATACCCAATGGTATTACAAAAATTGAATTAACGGATTTAAGTTAGGAACTCAAGTTAGAGTAGATACGATGAGCCATCTGGAGATCTAAGTAGACCAAAACAGAACTTTCAGCGCTTCATTAACCGTTGTACTTTCCCGACGAGGCCAGCTGTTGAAAATAAAATTGCATATTGTTAATGTGAAGGTTCTTTTTGACTCGGATATGCCGTACTCTTGCAGAATAATTTGCAGTGCAGATCGTTTTGAAAGAATATGGCATTTACGAGTCAAGAGGAACCTTCACATTAAATGATGCCCTGAAACCGGAAATGCGTGGTCCAAGAGCGGAAATTAGTCCCATCATCCCGGGTGGATTAACAGATAACGGCATTATCTCCGGCTCAATTATTATCGAGTCGCAAGCTACGGATGGAAAAAAAAAGTTAATAGTCTAATACTAAATATATTATACCTAACTTAAAATTTTTGGTTCGTTAGAGGGATCAGACCCTAAAAACTGTTTATCAAAACGAATAGTGTAAATATTCTTTGTTGAACAAAGAATCTCATTGTTTTAACCTGATCCTTGTGAAAAAAAAAATTGATCACACTAAGCAGAAGGAAACTAACGCGATTACTTACGGTGTTTGTAAAATTGTGCGACTTCTACATTGCTTGAAAATACTAAATAATACGTACGGAGATACACGATAATTTTCCTTTAATAAATTAGCAATATATTTTTTATGTTTTTTATATGTAATTTGCAGCTGATTGGTCAGCCTGTTTATTAAATCAATGATCGTGCCAAACAATAATTTGATAGAGAGAACAAAACTTATTCGTTTAGGTACTTATTTTGTTAGTAGGTATTATTTATTTGTTAAAAATCGTTTATTTTTTTTTTTTTTTAATTGCAGATGAAGATGGAGATGCACAATTTCCACAACACTGTAAATACGATGATTCCCTTCTGCTAAATTTGATCTGAGGTTTGTCAATTTTTTTCACAATTTGATGAGTTGTTAAAAAAATGGATTTATCTACGACGAAGTATCTTGATTAATTATACTCCGTCACCTTCCGGCCAAAGTATCACAAGCGCCATGCGATGTTTGAATGTTCCCGCCACCGTTAATTATTTTTTACAAAGAAATTGTTGTTGGAATCTGTTTGAAGATTTCACTGAATTTGATCGGCAGCACAAAGAAAATTCAGTGAAATTTTTGGACAGCTTCATTGAACAACTTCTCTGTAAAAAAATCAAATGGCGGCGGAAATTTTCAAACGTCGCATGGCGCTTGTGGTACTTTAGCAGGAAGGTGACGAATTGTACTTAAAGATACCGCGAACGATGAAAATCGTAAACGGCTCGTAAAATTTAACGTGGCTGATCCAAAATCAACAATTCCACGAATGAGCGCGAGAAACCGCTCAATTGGGTCATTAGCTCATTTTGCCGAAATGGCAAATTTGCTCTGTGCTCATCGCTCGAAGAAATAGTTGGTGTTCTCCTCTAAGACCCTACTCTATAGTTGAAACGCAAACAAGATCACTTAGTTGCTTCAACTCGCTGCGTGTTTTGAATAAACCTCCGATAAATTCCGGGAACCGAGAGCGCAAGTTTCGGGACACGTCCTTTAACTTTCGCCGGGGATTTCGGCGGCAATCCTCGCGAAATTAATTACGGGGTCCGTAAACGATACTCAATATCAATTAATTTCTATTACTTTTGAGAATCACTCGCGCTGAGTTGACAATTATCAGAACGAGGAAGATGAAAGAAAAGAGCACGCCACATTTAATTGAAACATTTAAGGGATTTCATTCATACCGAGTTGTCATCTAGTACTTATAAATGTAAGTGAGAATTTACTGAAAGTTCGATAGAAACCATAGGCGTAGCTAGGTAATTTTTCTAGGGGGGAGGGGTCTGGAGGGAAGGCTGAATACCCCTAGAATAAAGGGGGTTCCGGGGAACTCTATTTGAAAGTATTTAAAGGCTTCCGTGACGCAAATTTTCTACTTTTTTTTGCACGTGGATTGCGCTATTTTAAATTTTTAAGTATTTTCACCGCAAGATACTTTCCAGTTGTTACAAAGAGTTACGCTACGACAAGGAGTTTTCGTTAAAGAACATTTTTTTCCACAATATACATATAATCTCAGGGGCTAAATGATACTATTTCAATCCGGGAGGAGGGGGAAGCCCCCTACCCTTCCTAGCTGTGCCCATGGCAAATAGTAAAAATCCTATAAAATATGTGAAAATTCTTCTGTCATAGAGACATTCTGAGTAGTTCTAGAGAGCCGTTTCAGAGAGAGTTCAACAAGGAATCTGTGAGGTGAAATAGTCAGTCATGAATGAGTGAAATAATAGCTTTCATATCCGAAACGATTATTTGAACAAACAGCCGATGGAGACGAAAATAAATAGATAACGACATTCTAGTTTTTATTGCCGACTTACAGACCTTCTAAATATGTACAAACGTGCTTCACATACCCAAGTCTAAAGAAATGTTTACATTGACACGGAGAGTTCCTGATAACACTCAGTGGGGGTTGGTACTGTCAATAAACCAATACCCACTGCAATAAAATAGTGATTCCTTGGGAAAGGAAAAAACGATCGCGTTCAAACTCTAGTAATACCTATCTTAAGGATTATTGCGCCTGATGCCTGATAGTGTTAAAATTAAGTTCAGAGCAGCGCAAGATACTTCATTGTGTACGGTGGATATAGATACCTCCTTACTAAATAATGTAAGGCTTGATGACTCATGCCGCATACAAATTTATTGGTCCATCATTACCACTAGGAATGTATCTGATTTCATGGAATAAAATCAAAATATCAGGTGATAGTGATAAGGAGAATCGATGAACTCAGATATGGACACAACCAGACACAACAAACTTGTGGGAATTTTAGACCATTTGGCGTGTTGTCTCGTATCGAGTATTAGTTTGATGAGCTCGAGTCACCGACATGAATTGAGTAGAACAAAAATACTCGGCAAAATAATATAGGTAATATAATCCAAATATATTCAAGTGATCCTCACCGTTTTCCACACAATACATAAGTCCACGAAGAGGTTAGGAGAAGAAGCTCAAGCCGATAATCCAAAAGTTAAATCCAAGGCAAGCAGGTTTTATCATGCCGGAGCAAACACACACAACACAAACACAGGGTGAAAAAACACCTCAGCACCAGTTTAATTCGAGTCGGTCAAAGAGAAACACATGATTTCGGAAAGTAAAGACATCTACCGCGAGTAGGAAAAGGTGCCGAGAATTCCTCGATCGAAACAACCGCACTTGATCACATTATTTAGTCGCAGAGAATCACAACCGATATGGAAACACAGAATCGCATCCACAGGTCGATTAAGGATAGAAAATCGTAACACAAAACACAAAGCGGTGTGGGAATTCGTTGGTTGCAAACAGAAACACAGAGTAACGCACAACTCGGGCTCGAAACGGGGAAATGAGCGACGCGTCCTCACCCGTCGTGTTCCGCACTCAAACTGACTAGTTGCTGAGTCTCAAAATGGTGGCCGCGGCATTCCGCGGTTGCCATGTCGCGGGCCGCGGCGCGCGCCGCGGTGCATTCCTGCGATGCGGAATCGGTTCATCTCGCTGGCGCCTCCCTCGCCCTAAGTACTCATAATCGATTTTTAACACTCTTTAATTTTCCTCGCCGCAAGTACATGAGTATATGTTTTGGTACTCTTCGCCGATCCTGGAAGCTGAGCAAAAATTACCCGCGTTTAAACTGCACGGCTGCAACGCGAAATCCTCAATTCGTCGTTCTTTCCGAGAAAGAACGTAAATACTTTTCAATGTTGCCAGATTTTTCCGCAAAATTTTTATTTTTACTGGGAGAATTTTGAGGATTTCTGACTGAAATTTCACCAATTTTTCCCTGAAAAAAAAGAAAAAAAGAAACACATTGGATCTAGAGTCCAGACTCTTGGAAACATTGACAAGAAAAATTACTCTTGATTCAATCGGATTTTTGCTGGAATCAAAACGAAATCCGCTTAAATTAAGAGGCTTGGTTCTTGATTTAAGCTAGATTCTGATTGAATCAAGAGTACTTTTTCTTGTCGATGTTTTTTAGAGTCTGGACTCTAGATCCATGTGTTTTTTTTCCAGTGCTGATTTCATGCAAAAATCAGGCAAATTTTCGACGAAAATTATGCAGTTTAATTCTCGTAAAAAATTGAATTGCTTGAGTCAATTTTGCAACATTGGAGTGGAGTTACGTTCTTTCGTGCGGGGCCGCGTTTATCAGAAAGGAACTGAGCCACAACCGCTGATGCCTGATTTAACTGAACAATTTAATTATTTACAAAAGAACGTTTGTGCGGATTTCATTGACTTTAAGGAAATTGCCTCGTGCTATGCAAAAAAATTACTGAATTTTGCACGAAAGGCTGCACAAACTTTTTCATGTATAAAATATATTTGCCCGATCAATATTGGCAATAGCTGATGTGGCTTGGTACCTTTTTACTTAACACGGCCCAATTATTGCACTGGTTTGATCCATGATAACGAACGTATTCCTGTTGCGGTGTTTTTAACTTGCTGCTCTCGATCCATTTTGCTGCGAAAACATATATCTACGACCACGCCGCAGGGTTCCTGTCATAATTTATTTTTCAATCGGAAAAATAGTAAACGTTTTTTTTTTAATAATTCCCTGGTTTTTCTTCTCTGTGTGACGACTATTTTTTAAAATTCCGGACGATTAATCGTTGTCTATGGATCAAGCTAAATGGGCGTGGAGAAACACAGCAAACGAGCTAATATATTTCTAGTATCTATGTATACGATTATAAAAATTATCATGCGCTTGCATTGTTGCAGCGTAGTTTCGGTGGTCGAGCTAAAAAACACGCATCTAGTTAGACGTCTTCCAATTTTCTGCTTAGTGTATAATCTACTATATAGAGGAAAATTCTCTGATACTTTTGTGTGAACTTATCACAGGGAAATATTGTGCAGCAGTGAAATACCGAATTCGTTTTTTTGTAAATTTTGTGTTTCCGGCATTTGAATCGGTTTCTGTTACACGAGAGGGAGTAAGTCCAAAAAAGGATGAGCCCTGCCTTTGCTGGTCTCGTAGGACGCTGTGGCGTATGAATTTTTGGACTTACGCCTGCCTAACGGATACCGATTCAATTACTAGGATAAGCCTGACTGCATATGACGTTGCAAATTCAGTTCCCTCTTCTTATTAGAAAACTGAGAAATTGTATGCTGTCAAAGGCACATCGGTTATCCATGCGTTCGTTGCGGTCACGAAAGAATGGAGTGAATATCAAGGGATGGATACCACTATTCGTGCTTTTTGGATGTCCGTGTTGCACACTTGGATATTGAAGGCGCATCGGACACCCTTGCGTTCGTAGCGAAAAAATAAACGAATAGAATTTTTTAGACCCAAAATCGCACGAAAATCACGTTGAGCACCAAAAAAGTTTGCAATTCTCTCTTTGATACATATTCGCGTAATCTGCATCACGGGTTTTCTAATTCTCAACTTCCGGCAGTGCTTTTTGAATTCCTCTTCCCTGACATTATCTATTTTTCTCCTTGTATTATTTTATCTCAAAACTGCATTTGGAAACTATGTTTTTTTATACTTTATTCCTCTCATTATTTCTTTCATGCAGAAAGAGGTGGGACTCTAAATGGCTTTGTCATCATTTATTCAACGATGATTTTTTGTCGAAGATTTTAAACAGAAACTATAACACTTCGCAATCCAACCCCGCGAAGCCCTTCGCGTCTGGTGCGTTATGCGTTACGTACGCGTTACGTACGCGTTACGTATGCGTTACTCTAAGTTCATGTGAATAATTAGACGTGGAACGTGGAACAAAAGTATGGCATTTGAAGAACTCTCTGCGAAGTCAAAGAATTTCGAGATTTTCGGCATTTCGGAAAGCTCATCTAATTTATGTTAATAATTCATCAATCCAGGAAATTATGTTTCAATTTCATTTACTTTGTACACAAGGTTTAATTTTAGGCTAGCCCCCTCGACCGCCAAATCCTTCCGTACCTGGGAGCTATGTATGCTCGGCTTTGTCATCGGGAGAGTCGTTAATATTTTATCGCTTTCTGTATTTCATTCTCTTTCTTTTTTATCGACCGTCCTCTTTTGCTCTCTCATGCATCTCATCGTTCTTGTACGTTCGATTGCTTCGATTCGTGCCGAGGCTCCATTTTTTCCCTTTGAATTTTTACAAGACTCGATAAAATTATGTCAAGGGACGGTCAATAAACCGGAGTTCGTCCTCGGACTAATAATTCGTCCAGTGGCGTGGCGTGCTTTGCGATATATCGATTGTTCTGCCATTTAAACCTATGGTAAAGAATCGATTATTAAGGCGTTCGCTGCGAACACCTTGTGTATCGATCCTTCTCCGTAGGTTCAAATGGCGTAACAATCCATATATCGCATTTCACACCACGCCACTGAATTCGTCGTTTTCCGGACGAAGGAGCGTAACACCATTCCACGGTTGCAAAATTGACGCAAACAATTCAATTTTTTACAAGAATGTACCTGTACAATATTTGTCTGAAATTTGTCTGATTTTCACATGAGATCAGAGGAAAAATCTGTGGTATTTATAGTCAGAGATACACGAGATTCTTCTGGCGAAAACGCAATTTTCGAGGGGAAATTTGGCAACTTTGGAATATTGTTACGTTCTTTCGTGAGAGGTAGGACGAATTGAGAATTTGTGCAGTGGTTTACTATGCATAATTATTGCAAATAAACTGGTTCTTTCACATCTGTGGATAGAAACAAGTCTGCCGTGATAGCGAAGAGAGTCGTAAGTTCAAAAATGTAGTTTTGAGAAAATGGGCTCAGAAGTTAGTGTCTGACCGGAAAATTTTGTTGAAACAATCCTCCATCTTTTGTCATATTGCCACCAATGATTGGAGAGACTCTTAGAAATCGTTCAAATGATTATGAATCGACCAATTTTTTTTCAATTACATGAAAAGGATATTATTTATTTTCATGCCATGCTAGTGTCAGGCAAGACAGCTGTAAGTGCTATCCTCTGCATACTTTTGTGGTTGCGTTTTGAACACACAACAAACATATTTTCAGGTTAGAAATTGGCAGAAAAAGGCGACATTTTACTTAAAAAATGTTTTTCTCATTGGCGCTCGAATAATGCTGGTTACGGCTGTCTTGCCTGAAACTGACAACATATCTGTTGCGCACTTACGGCTTTCTCATGTCTCGTTTTTATGAAATTGAGATGAATCTTGCTGTCTCAGCTATTTCAGTGATACTATCTATAAGTGATTAGACGAATTTTGATGTAAACTCGATTTCGAAAATTTGACAGTTATGGCTCTCTTCGCTGTCACGGCAGAAGTATGAATTGAATTCACTGGCGTATACAGCAAATCGGCAGCATTGTCTTTTCTCCATACAAATCTATGGAAATGTATCGATTCTTGGAGAGGCCAGGTGCTCCGACAATAATCGATTATTTAGCATAGGATTAAATGGAGGAAATCGGTTGTTGCCAAATTGCTGGATCCACCTCTGATCGAGTTAGGCATATGGAAGAAATCCTTAAAGTATAATCATCCCTTAAAGTGGCAAAAATCATCTACGATAAATTTCCCGGGGCTTTGCGGAGTTTTCCCCTAGAACAATCCCAAAATCCGTTGTTAAATGGAACATCGGAATGAGGAGTCGAACCGTGGACCTCTGCAGTATCGATCAAACTCTAAGCTTTTCCGCAGAGCACTTTACACAATTACCGATCGCGTACCCCTCCCCCTTCCCCCTCCTAACCCCTCCCCCCTTAACANCCCCCTGAACTCATGCCTGTGCCCTCGCTTCGGTGCCGATGACATGCACTTGCGGCTGGATCGTCTTGTAAGTTGTGAGTAATGCCCGGTCGATCTGGAGTATAAAGGTCGCAAACCGAGGTGATATTTTCAACCGCAGTTTTTTGCTTGCGGTGTTAACGGCGGTGCTGTCACTTCCGTGTGAAATTTACATCCATGGTAGGAATATCAAACCGCGTATCTCACTTTGCAACGTTGCGGATCTACTGTTACACCCGATGGCATTTTCTGAATGTGCGCTATGGGAACAGTGCTTTCTACCCATTGCTTATACTTAGTTCGGAGCCATCCCGAAAATTCCTCGAATGAAATATGTAATTTTAAAGAAACTTCTTTAAAAGTACTTCTTAGTGGTTTTTTTTTCACTTTTAAAGAAATATATGCGTATTTCTCCTCAAAATGTTTCGATGTTTTAGATTAAATTGGGATTGAGGTTGTCTGAAAAACTGGAAGAATTTTCCCGGTAAATTCTTTGGTTATTAATGGAAATCCGTGCTAAGGAAAAACGCTGGATGGCTCTGTAGGTGTTGCCGTATTTCCTTTAATAACCAAAGAATTTACTGCGAAAATTCTTCCAATTTTTCAGACAATTTTAAGCCCAATTTAATCTAAAACATCGAAACAATTTTAGGAAAAATACGCATATCTTTCTTCAAAAGTACATGTTTTATTCGGGGAAATTTGGCAACTCTCGATTATTCATACGGCGTTCTTCCTTTGCACGGCAGAATAAGAAGAGTGAATCGTTATTTTCATGCGTTCATTGATCGTCTATTATAGAGAATTGAATAAAAATACAGAGTTGTCATCATGGAGCATGGCGTACAGGATTTAATGTGTGGCGAGATCCTCAAACAACATGGGACATAAATGCCCGTATAGATAACTGTTGTTTCTGGAGTTTGATTTCTGGCCTACCACAAAAATCGAAGGCAAAGTAGCAATATGCGTGACCTCTTTACTGCCGTGTTGAGGAAGAACGCCGTATGAACATTCGGGGGTTGCCAAATTTCGTCCATTAAAATTCTTGGTTTTGGAGTGTTATGAATATTTTTTCTTGAAATTTTCAGGTAATTTAGAGTGATTACTTATAAAATTCCCTAAAAAATTCGAAGGAAAATATTCAAAAATTTCTTGAATAATTTACATTTTATTGGAGGCAATTTGGCAACGTCTGAAGGCTCATGCGGCGTTTTTCGTTAGCATGACAGTATAACGCTTTCATATCGATTCATCCTTGGTTGCCTTAGCCAGGTCTAATTAACCCAAGGCTTCCTTCAAAACACATGCCCCGCGGGATTTATGGGGCCGTTAAGGTACATATCGATGGTGAAACTGCGAAAAAGCGTATCTCGATTGCGATGTTTCAAGATTTTCGCTCCTAATTTATTCTTGAAAAGGAACTATTCAACATCAATGTTTGAAATTTTCACAGAATATTCTTCACATTAAGAAGAAATGTCTCCGAAGTTTTTAAGAAATGACGTATAGTGGTTTTTCATGTAAAAAATGAAGTATGACAGGAAGTCTACAGTACATCAAACCGATAAAAGCATTGTTTCACCATCTATAGGGCTTTAGATATAGGTATACAAATACATCGTGAAGTAAGAATCAGATATTACATTCGAAAAAGCCAATTGTGTAGTTTATTTTTCACACAATTGAATCAAAATAAGACGTAACCGGAGGTTTGAAACGTTGCAGTCGGATATAAATCCGCTTTTCTTTTCGTGTAGCCGTTGGTATTTGACTTCATATATGGAAGGCGCTCTTGAGATAACTATTCAAACACGGGTGATGCCCATATTGCTGCTACCTGTAATTGAAGGCGCGTCACACTGCGGAAATGACGCGATCACTCTGCGCTAGCGCTTAAACTCACAATTATAGAATAGTTTCTAGTTTTTATCATAATTTAAGGGACGTTTTGTGTCTTAATTGAAACGTCTCAATAACTACGACCTTCTTTCATTTTTTATTGAAAAAATAAAAGCAAAAGAGAACTGACAAGAATATAATCTTCAACCGACGATGCGTAATACCTACCCACATCCATAGACATTAGTAATTTGGGACAGGCATAAAGCTAAGATTTTCCTTCAATTTCGCGTGGTACCACATGATTACTTCGGAGTTCGAATAGTTGCGTGCCTAGTGTTCACGTTGACCAGTGTTGATTGGTGTATTGTTCAGGGCCTTTTCTCCTTGGGACGTTTTCATGGGATTTGTCCCACATTAGTAATTTGGGATAGGCATAAGCTAAGATTTTCCTTCAATTTCGCGTGATACCACATGATTACTTCGGAGTTCGAATAGTTGCGCGCCTGGTGTTCACGTTGACCAGTGTTGATTGGCGTATAGTTTAGGGCTTTTTCTCCTTGGAACGTTTTCATGGGATTTGTCCCAAGGAAAAATCCCACTTCCGTAGTCGGGAAAAATATTGAGTTGATCAATATTTGATCAATGTTTTCCTCGGTATCAAGTAAAGTCTTTTCACCCCTTGTGGAATTATCTAAGACCAACTGAGAGAGGAAGAAGAAGTGAAAGCAAATCGTGCGATATTTTGTTGTTTACTCGACTGCTCGTTTTTCTTTTATTAAATAATTTGTTTAGTTGTTAATCGTGTTCAATAATTAACCAAATCCCGGTAAAATCCTATATTTTAACTAATTTATCATCCCGCGAAAACTTGTCACAGAAAAAGTGAGCCCCATCTCGTGGAGATGGTAACTGGGAAAAATCCCAGAAGTTTCATTTCTGCGATTTAAACTTTGAACAAGGCTTAGGTGCCTTTTGGTTAGTTTAAAAATCTGACAGTATGTCCTCTTAAAGTGAAATTCATGACTAATTGACTTTAATTTTGTTAAAGTTCACTTATTGTTGGCCAGGTGAATCACTCGCCAAAACCCAGAGAGAGGCGTTGTTGTAGGAGCAAGTCAAGCGCCGTTCACTGAGGAATGTGATTTATTTAAACCACGAAGAAAAAGATGAAGTAGAAGAAGAATAAGATGATGAAGAAGAAGAAAACTGCATTCTAAAATGTGTTGTGTGGTTCTAGAGTAGTGTACATGAGATAAGCCCCTGCATCGGTCTGATAAACCAAGGCGGGTCACATGATAACAGACGACGTGTTACTCACGAATCAGTAGACTGACAAATTGTTTTCTTGCACTTTTTTTTATCGGTTTTATGATAAGCGGCCAATGCAGCGATGTATGTTGACCAAGGGCGAGGACTCTTGCGTAACGGGAGCCCATGGACGCCTGATCATTGCTGCTACATGGTGCTAACAAATCAGCACTTTTTCCTATTTGAACCCATGTAGAATAGCCACGTTTAGTCGTATATCGCGGCAATCCTGCGCCTCAAGGTGCAATCATCAGCTTGCACTGTACGAGATGGCGCATAGTAATTTTTTTGTTTTGAGGAGTGGATGTTGGGTTGATGTGAGGGGGAGGGAGAGGGAATGGGGCTGGGGGAGAGAAAGAGAAAGGGAGGGAGGGGCAGTGGAAGGGAGAGAGGGGAGGGTGAGGGAATCCATGCAAAACAAATCGAGTTTAGGAGAAAGGCGCCAGGTCATATCAAGTTGGAACCATAAGAAATGGATTTGAGGAATGAATTAATCCTCCGTAAGAGTAAGACTCGATAAAATCCCTGCATTGACGTTCAACATATTTTTTCTCATCTTGGGGTATATGTCAGGAGAAAATATACAAGTAGCGGAATCCTGAAATCCCGAAGCTGCATTTAATTCATTTTGTCCAAAATGTGACTTGGTTAGTGATTGCTTGGTTTGGTCCCTGGAGCTGAATTTTGTTGGTCCTTCCAACGTGCTGGGTATAATTGGGACGAGTCTCGAGTGCACTTGAGTCCAACTGAGCGCTCCTGATTAGCCGGTTGTGTGGTTTGGACTCAACGACGGATGTTGCACCTCTGCACGAAAGAGCCGGCAAAATTCGGCCCCCGAAACCTGAAACCATCTTCTACCGTTGAATGTACGGAGCAAACTCACTAATTTTATTTTTTGTACGTGTTTTTTCTCAAAAACTTCTGCTAGATTGGATTGGCCTCGACTTTTTGAGAGGGGAACTATAGTTCCAATCGACAAAATTAAACACTAAGAAGTGGCCCGAACTGTATGTAACAAGGTGGAGAAATGGTGCTGGGTCCACACCATTTCGCGGCGAAACAACATTTCTTGGCTTTGTTTCCCCGCGAAATGTGTGGACCCAGCACCATTTCTCCACCGTGTTCAAATTGACATTTCTGGGCGTTTAATGTCCCAAAATGTTTGTCTAAGATTCTAGATCTAAAAATACTCCATAAATAACTTCTTAATCTATTCACCAGGCACTTTTTTAATATTAAATAAAAAACACGCGGTTTAGTGGCCCATAGATGCAGGTAATCTCAAACCAGAGCTCATTTTATCCGTAGCGTTAGCGTTAGCCGCAGGCGTTAGCAACCGCGGAAATCCGAATCAGCGCCGTGCCCCTCCCCCACCCTGCCGATAGCGCCCTGCGGACGAAGCAGCCTGCCAAAAGACGGTGCCTGGAAACGTCATTAAGTCGCCCTGCTCCCGTAAAGACGTAAAGTTCATCTTCATCGTGATCCATATTATCCGTATATCATCATGCATTCCAGGGCTCAGGTGAAAACGCGGTTACGTCCCTAGGTTAGTCGGGAGACGATTATATGGCCCGACACGGAAGGGCTCTTCATGCGGGTGTCAAAAGGAAGAAAATCCCTTCGCCTGTCCCCTCCTCGGAGGCGAATCGAGATTAAACGTGGAAATAACTCGTCGGGCTTCGATCGGTGGGCAGTTTGCCAGACTGACCGGTGCCACGGCGGAAGGTGGAAGGGCTCGGGTTGGGGTTGGGGCGAAGGGTCAAGGGTCTCTTTGCAGTCGCCCTGCACTCCGGCCCAAGGCCCTGGCCCGGCGCCGTATGTCTTTCTAGGGTCCGCTCACACTGCTCGAAAGTGGCATTCGTCCTTGCTAGAGTCCCTTTATACTGAGAGTCAAGACAACTCCCCCTCATGGAGTCACAAACGGGAATAAAGATACACCAATTGGCAGTTTTCCGTAATCTTTGATTGGCTCATTCTCAAATTCCTTTCTCCGTTCCTTCTCTCATTGCATTTGTTCCTTGTTGAGCCCGTTATCCCCCGGTCTATTCTACATTATAATCTTTGCAATCGGTGAAAATGTAATCCTTATTCCCGTATGTGACTTTGTGTAGGCCTAAAATACGGGAACCAATCAGAAATGGAGTCACACTGTCTTGACTCTCAGTATAAAGGGTAACTAGTCCTTGCACCAGTCTGTATTTTAACGATGTGCTCATTGTAACTTTAGGACTGCTTTTTTCAAGGCGAGGATCTTGCATTGTTCTTGGAGTGTTAGTGGAGGGATCTTGCACTCAAAATGGAAAATGCACGCTACAAAGTACACTGGAGAAAAATCGGTCATGTGAACCGTTCGATGTTCCATATCATCCCAAATATTCGGTTTGTCAAACTAAACTTTCGGTCCTTATAACCGAACGTTTGGTATATGTGACCAAACTTTGTTCGTCTGTTCACTTTACCGCACAAGTTCGGTTTGATAAACCGAAAATTCAGTTGGGATGATATGGAGCAACGAACATTGGTACAAATACGACCGAACTTTTTTTTCTCAGTATAGGGATGTAGGACCTTGCCCGAATAAGCGCAGGTAATCACGCCCTTTTTTTTTTACAATTTTTAAAACTTTAGATTTAACGGTAGAGTATTTGGAGACTCTTACCGGAGTTTAACCGGATTTCATGACTTACATGTGAAATTGGACTGCTATTTATTAGCACAAGATTTAGACGGTTGATTAGTAAGAGATTTAGGTTTAAAAACTTACATGGATCTGAATATTCTATTTGATATTGACATCAATCGTTCAAGGTAGCATTCTTTTCTCTTACAGTAGCTTGGAGGACGACATCAGTCTCGATAGCACTATCCGTGCTTTTTGGGTGTTCATTTTGCATGCTCGGATTTTGAAGGCGCGTCGGTCACCCTTGCGGTCGTAACGGTCACGAAAGAATTGAGTGAATCTCAATGGCTGGATACAACTATTCGTACTTCTTGGATGTCCGTGTTGCATACTCGGATATTGAAGGCGCGTCGGTCACCCATGCGTTCGCAGCGGTCACGAGGAGACGGAGTGGATATCAATGGCTGGATACAACTATTCGTGTCTTGTAGAGGCGAGTGTTGCATATTGAAAGAATTGAAGGCGTATTGGGTTCTCGCGGACCTACATAACAGTATCAAGAAGGCGCGGCTTGATTTACAATGACTGGATACAATTTTCTTACTTTTTGGATGATCATGTGCAGGTGAAATCAAGTTTTTCTCTTGAAATTCACAACAGAGGAATCAGTCGAGCTGGTAATGACCCAATAGGCAAGGTGCGAATATAGGCATTATGAAATTCTCTCCCCATCAAAATTCCACGGAGGACACGATTTGTACGACAAAAATTATTGAAAATAACTCATAACCAAGACATTAACGTTTTTCGATGAATGAATGCAAAGCCTCCGCGCATAAAAACACCATAATTTACTCACTCTGGATAATTTAATTTCATAGGTAGGCTGCCCATTTTGGCCCTAAAAGCTCCATGACATATACCTAAAAATTACCAACATGTCCGTTCTCTTCCTGCATAGGCACTCTAGTCGTCAATGGCGTTCCTCATCCGTTCAAGAGATGAAGACTATCATACACTGGGGAAAAAAAACATTGGATCTAGAGTCCAGATTCTTAAAAACATCGACAAGAAAAAATACTCTTGATTCAATCGGATTTTTGCTTATAATCAAGAACCAAGCCTCTTAATTTGAGCGGATTTCCCTTTGATTTAAGCTTAAATCTGATTGAATCAAGAGTATTTTTTCTTGTCAATGTTTTCAAAAGTCTGGACTCTAAATCCAGTGTGTTTTTTTCCAGTGTACCTTATTCTCCAGAGCCCGCGAGAATTCCAAGACTTTCCCGTCGACGAAGAGCTCAACTGTGAACCCACCCCGAACGTGGCCCAGAAAGGGCGGGAATGTGAGCGAAGGAAACCCCCATAAATGAGTTCGGACAGATTTTCTCGAGTTCAAAATCAACACAGCCGTGCCAGCTCGGACCGATTTTCGCCATCTCCCGTCTTTCAACTTTCCACCTCGAACCCCCCCCCCCCCNTTCTCCGAGGTCTCTGTGCCCATCTCTCTCATTCGGAAGGATTAATTCAATTCCGATAAGATTGCTCTGTGATTGTCTCTTGAATTTGTTCGCCCGTGTTCCTCCGTTCCTCTTATATTGACTCGTTTGCTTTGAGTGCGCTCCACCGCCGCCAGATGGTGCTGCTTTCCCCCGAGTTGCCGGTTCCCGCGCTGAGTGTGGATGAGGCGTATCGGCAGCGCCGTCGAAGGAGCTTTCCGCTGCTTACAGTTTCGCCCCGGCAAGCACATTTAAGAGTCCTCCTGCGTCAGATAGATTCTGTAAGTGCAAAAAGCAGCAAGGTAACTACTCCGTGAAGCATGTAATTCCTAGACGTGCTAAGTGTCCGGGGATTATTTCTCCGGAGTGGGAGCGTTGGGTGCTGCGCTCTTTTCCACGGCACCGTTGACAGGCACGTAGCCTCGTGGATGGGGGTTGGACATGTAAATTAACCCTCTATGGCATAGCGTTACGAATTCGTAACAACGTTTTTTGGGTTTTTTTTAAAAATTGAATCTTTCCTGTGTGGCATGTTCTTGCGACTTTGCAAAATTTAGTCAAATACTAATTACGTGACCTTTTTGATAATTTTATTTGCATCGTGACAAAATTGAGGAGTTGCGTACGAAATGCGAGATCGGGTCACTTTTGAGGAGAACAGCTCTTCGTATTATACATAGCGCCATTATTATTTGGACAAATTTTCAATTTTTTCATGGTTACTTTGCGTTAGTTTACGTTACATTTTTCAGTCGAATCAACTAAAAAGACGCGTGGTTGATCGGCCTTTTCCGTGAAATTGACTGAAACCGTAAGTTACTCTGCGACATTTGGGGGGTGAAGAGAGTGTCCTGCTGCACTCATGCACTCTTGTTTCTCTAAATGTCACTGGATAGGTTGCGGCTTGCAAATGATCAGCGCATTGGACAATCACGAAGCGACCTAGGCTTAATCCTGGAGAGTCACGCATAATTTTTAACGAGTTTGATAATTTTCAACCCAAATGTTTATCAATGTAACCCAAAGAAACACTAACCAACAAATATCAACGCACGTTTAGGTTACTGTGTACCATTTTTTCTGATGGTCCCTCATATCATCTATTTCCGCACCCTTTTTGACTTTTTTGAGTTGTCTCATGACGAACTTTCAATGACAAATATATTTTTGAAATACACTGGGAAAAAAACTCATTGGATCTAAAGTTCAGACTCTTGAAAACATTGACAGAAAAAGGACTCTTGATTCAATCAGATTTAAGCTTAAATCAAAAGGAAATCCGCTCAAATTAAGAGGCTTGGTTCTTGATTTAAGCTTAAATCTGATTGAATCAAGAGTATTTTTTCTTGTCGATGTTTTTAAGAGTCTGGACTCTAGATCCAATGGGGTTTTTTTTCCAGTGTAGATTCTAACAGATTAATAAAAATAAGTGGATGACGTCATCCAATTTGTATCCGGTTGAATAAAAGAAGGTATCCCGGAAAGCTGAGAAGAGAAACAGAAGACACCTTGATCACCAGTGCGGCAAGAAAAATACACCGATACTAAATGTCTTAAACTGCAGGAATGAGAATCAGATTCAGCGAATCACGGAGCATTTGCAAAATGCAGTTGCACAAACTGCATCTTCAAACTTACGTCCGCGTCATATGCGACCGTTATGACCCTCAGATCTCGAGAGTGATAAAACCTCGGAATCGATTCCTCGATGCAACCGCGATAATTTCAATGGGTTTGAATGCACTTTGCTCGGCAATTAATTGATCGGTGTTCGATTAGTTGCGGAGGAATTGTGGCGAAGTAGCGCAGCGACACACTCCATTTCTGCATGTCACTGCGACTTCAGCTATCGTCGCGGCACTAACTCGCGACCATCACCACTCAAGAATCTGCAAATTCTCGGCAATGTTGTCAGCTGAAATGAAAAAAAGAAAAACCATAATTGTATTGTGAAATTGAATTTTAGTGAGGGACTGCCTATACTTTTTAGCCTGTGTTTGGAACAGGTCTGTCACAAACTTTAGTCAAACAATTTTGCTTTTTTACGGAAAACGACCAAAAAATCACGAAGAGGTGTTGAACATTTTTCTAAGTTCGCAAGCTGCTTGAGAAAGCTGCGCATTTTTTAATTTCGAAAAGTATGCTACAGTAAGGATATAAGTGTTTCGTTTTTTTTATCAACAACATAATTAAACAAAGTGTCTCTACCATACTAATCTAAGGTATCTATTGACCATGATTAAGTTTGGTTAAGATGATGTCACATGGTTTCGCAAAAAGAAAGAAAGAAAAAAAAATTAACGGGTATCTTTCAAGAAAGGCGTAATCGCCAAATTTTCAGAACCGAGTTTTATGGAATAAGTATCCTTTAAAGACGGACGCATCTGACCACCGAAATTATTCTTTAACCGTCCTATTTTACATTTGAGTACCTGCTTCAATGGGAAAAGAGCGTCTTTTGCGAGCCACCTTTCGCAGTGAAGGGTGCTTCCTGATAATAAAAACCAAGCACAGGGGCACAAACTATACTAATTTTAAATATTGCCATCGATCACGCATGCTACGTGACTGTCATAATACTACTAAAAATATCAGTACCGGACAGTTTTGTGGAGGAAGAACGTATCCACTAAAAATTTTAAAAAGAGAAAAAAATTCTTGCCCAATTTCTCTGGCTCTCCTTGTGTGGCCGTAGTCATATTACAGATGATATGTGAGGGGCTTGGAAGACAAGGCGCATGAATGAATTTTTGGGAATAATTACGACATTAAAGATCGCAAGTAAAACTAATAGTCATAATGTATACTCTATGAACAATTCGCTCCCAAATTCCAATTTTCAAGCATCAAAAAGTCAGTTTGAACCTTCTTTCCGCCCTAAGGATCCATGTAATTTCGAAACTTCAAACACGTATTCCTCGAAATAGCAGAAACTGCACTTGTGCACATTGTCCTCCAAGCTTCTTATGTAAAATATTGGTTGATTTCTTCGAACAGAAATATGAACAATTGCGGAGGAACTATTTGTCAGTCATTCAGTTATTGTGTTAGCTGGAACAATCGCGAACGAACAATATCTCATTGTCAGATCTTTGATCCAGCTATGTATAACACTTGCACAATCCGAATGATGCTTGATTTAACTTACGTCCATTTTTCCTCGTATTCCCCCGTAATTTTCCCGAGAAAAACTCGCGGAAACCCCTGGATTCTAATGCAAATTTGACAACCCTACTCATTTGCATTGCAGCGTGGCACGGCGCGCGTAAAAAAGGCGACTTTAGTGCATTGACGAAATATAAACGTCGAAGCGTCAACTTGCGACAAGATCCAAAAGACTCCTATCCAATGTTGCCAAAATTCAAAGAATACTCGTAGTTTTAGGGTGCGAATTATCATGAAGTAAGTTGGTTTCGAAGCAGAGAGAAACAACCCTGTCGACATTTAAAGAAAATATCTCGCCAACCATCTGCCTGGCCATTATTTCCCTCTTACTATGCAGTGTTGATAAGTGAATTGATTGCACAATCAATCTTTGCCATAAATGACGTCATAAATATAATAGAAGTTTTAACAGTTAGGAAAAAAAATCCTGGCAATTGCCACCACGCTGTCTGTCTGTAGAGGTATGCTCTCCAAAAATCTAGAAGTCATTATTACCAAACCCCTGGTAGCATTATCGTGCATTCGGTGGGTCTACAAAACGCATAGTTAAGTTCTACATCAAACTCTAACATTTTTTTGAAAGCTGTGATAAAACATTCTCGGGAGAAATTTTCCATTGTGCTCAGAAATAAATCGACGGTGCAACTTCCAAATCACGTATCTCGCTTTCCGGCGCTGCAGACCTCCTGACTTACTGTATTATACACGGCAAACCCCTCAACGTCAAGTCTTGCAAACTTACGCGATTTTTCTTCTCTCCGCAAAGATAATTTTGTGTAAACTTCGAGGAATGATGTTGATTTGTGCTCCTTTATAGAGTAAAATTAGGGCGAAGATTTTAAAACATCCCAAACGAGATACGTGGTTTGGGAGTTTCGCCGTCGAAATGGTCGATGGCTGTTCATTTCTGTTTCAACGCACAGATTTAGGGGGCGGGGTGACCGGAGCTATCCCCCCCCCCAGGATGGGGCCCCAACTACCAGATAGTTTTTTTATGGTGAGGATACTGAAGGGTTGCCATCGTAAATATACATTTTCGTTTATCATTAAAATGTCAATTCTGGGCGAATATTTCCCTATAATTGTCTCAGAGTCAGTTCCTATCCTTAATTTATAAATTGAATCCTTTCAGCATGATTTGGTGACGAGTTGCGGGGGGGGGGGGGAGCACCACCTTACTTTCGGCGTGATTTTCTTAAAAAAACAAGTTTGGTTGATTTCATCATTGCCTATGTGTAGGAAATTTACGTTAGCCTAAGAGAAACATTTCTGAGGGTGCAGGAAAGTCTGAAATGGAGTGGAGCCGATCAAACTAAAATCCTACAAAGTATGCAAAATCGCAATGTGAGCTTTAAGCTTGAACTTTATTTTGGTGCCTCGCAATCCTTTGTTCTCCCGTCGAAGGGCACGTGCCCCTTGGCTTAGGGGCCCGGGGCTTTGTTCCCGTGGACCTGAGAACTGATCGGTGGGTGGGGGTGGAAGGGGGATCCAGGCTTGAAACACCCATCACGCGTTTCTCATTAGTGCGTCGAGTTTTTATTACTACCAATAAAAGATGCATTTGGTCGAGAGGTACTTCTTGGACGGTCGCTAACAAAGTACCCCCCACCTCCCCCGCTGCTCCCTGAACTCGCGACCCCTTTCACAATACTGTAAATAAAGAGTGGAACTCTTCGCTGCCGTGCTGAGGAGAAACGGCGTATCAACAATCGAATGTTGCCAAATTTCCAGTGATAAACTATTCACACTGGAAAAAACACACGTTGAATCCAGAGTCCAGACTCCTAAAAACATCGACAAGAAAAAATACTCTTGATTCAATCAGATTTAAGCTTAAATCAAGAACCAAGCCTCTTAATTTGAGCGGATTTCCTTTTGATTTAAGCTTAAATCTGATTGAATCAAAAGTCCTTTTTCTTGTCAATGTTTTCAAGAGTCTGGACTCTAGATCCACTGTGTTTTTTTTCCAGCACAGTTTTGAGGAGAGATATGAGTGTTTTTCATTGAAATTTTTAGATAATTTAGATCCAATTGCGAATAAAGTACTTTGAAAAATTGGAGCGAAGATTTTCACTGGTTTCCCGGAAAATTCGTGTTTTAGAAGGGAAAATTTGGCAACGTCCCAAGGCTCATATGGTGTTCTTCCTTGGCACGGCTGCTCGGGTCTCCACGGTTTGAATATTGAGGTGAAAGGTGATGGTGAGCGGTGAGCCAAGGGTCCGTCATAATAAAATTTAATTTTTTAAATTTATTTTAAAGTGCAATCGAACCAGGCTTCTTTACCTTCAAACTGTTTTAAGTACTGAGGTTAATGGACCGCTTAACACTCCTAGGTAGAGTAAGAAAAGGAAAGAAAAGAAAAGGAAAAACAAAAGATACAGACTGCTTCCCATCGAAATATCCTGCACTTTACTTTAAATACATTGTACATGGCTCTCTGGAGGAACTAAGTCACTTACGATGGTTTTACCTGAAACTACGTCATTTTTTGTGCTTCACGGCTGTTTGCCTGAAACTACATCATTTTTTGTGCACTTACGGCTCTCTCATATCGACGGCGTAAGTCCGCAATCACATATCTCGTTTGCGGTGTCTGAAAATCTCCGCCTTTATGTTATTCTCTTAAAGGAGAACAAATTGACATCATTCCTTGAAGCTTTTGCAGAATTTTCCTTACACAGAGAAGGAAAATTACGGCAGTTTTAAAGAATTGCCTTTGAGTAGTTTTCCGTTTGAAAAATAAAGTATGACAGGAAGTCTGCAACGTCGCAAACCAAGTTAGGTATGTGATTGCCGACTTACATCGTCGATATGTTCCCTTCAATTATGGTAACAACTGGAGCAGAAAGTCATGAATGATGACACGCAGTCTTACAGCATCCCTACAGTTTTGTAGGCGCTAGTATGCGTTTCACGCCAGCTGACCGACTGCACTGCGTTTGGCGCAATGCGAGAAGTATTCATGCAGTCTTGTAGGTGTTAATATGGGCTTTACACTGCGACCGCACTGTTTGGCGCAATGCGTGAAGTATTCCTGAAGTCTTGCAGGCGCTAATATACGTTTAACGCCGGCCGCACTGTGTTTGGCGCGATTATTCGAACTCGCGTTAGAATAATCGCGGCATCGAATAATAGATTTTAAAAGGCCTATTCGACGGTGTAAGTCGGCAATCACATAACTCGATTTGCGGCGTCGCAGACTTCCTATCATACTTTATTCTTTAAACGGAAAACTACTCAACGGCAATTCTTTAAAACTACTGTGATTTTTCTTCTCTGTGCGAAGAAAATTCTGCAAAAACTTCAAGGAATGATGTCAATTTGTTCTCCTTTAAAAAAACGACATAGAGACGGAGATTTTCAGACACCGCAAACGAGTTATGTGATTGCCGACGTACACCGTCGTATTGCCGTTGAGTAGTTTTCCATTTAAAAAATTAAGTATGGCAGAAATGTGATTGCCGACTTACACTGTCAATAAGTCTCGTTATTATACAATTAAGATGAATCTTGCTGGTTTAGTTATTTCAGCGATTTCATCTGCAAGAGATCGGACGAATTTTGAAAGGAACTCGATTTCGGAAACACTTCTGCTCTCTTCGATATGACGTCAAAGTAACTCTTTGCCTCTCTCAGCGCCACTGCACCGCGCCGGTGACACACTCGCCGTTCTGAGAAGCGACTCGATTCGACCTGACGCGATGGAGGACACCTCGGCTGGAAATGGAAATGACTCGTCGCTCACAAATCGTTGATAATCTAGTTTGGTCGTTTCCGGTCGGTAATTTAAAATCGATATATTTCGGCCCGCGCCGCCCCGAACGCCCGGAACGCCCCGTGCCAAGCGACGGAGACATTAACATTCAAATTGAAGTCGGGGGAAGCATCGGCACTCGAGAAACGCCACGGCCGCCGGGAGACGGTAATTATTGCAACGACCCAGGAGTCCCGGGACCGACGCAGTTGCCGTTTCGCGCCGCACGTATGACGTCCGTCCCACCCACGTCACGTAACCCGCCTACATGTCGGGCTTTTCGCAGGAAAATGAAAAAAAAAAGTTTTGTCGAATATCCACGGCCGAGGTGCAAAACCACGTATCTCAGTTTGTGACGTTGCAGTGTACGTATGACGTACGTCCCACCGAGCTCCTGTTCTCACAACAGAAAAGTAGAAAGTGCAGAAGGTTCTGTTAACAGCATCGACTACACTGAAAAAAAAAGATGGTAGAATCTACCATTCATCACGCTGTATTTCACACAGCGTCAATGGAGATGTTGCATGTGTGAGGAATTTGCGATTTGACTGTTGATTCTGGCGTAAAAGTTCGCGAGAAACACGATGGTGCCACTGGTTTTCTCTGAAATCAACTACCAAGTTCAAAAAAAGCTCTCAAGTTGAAGCTAAAATGGAGGGGATATCCCACGGTATCCTGAGAGTCTACCTCTACATCAAGACGAACTCTCCATGCAAAGATAGGGAGCAAATATATTAGCAGTGATGCCGTGTTTTCAGTTTTAGAGTCCCCAAATAAGGTGGCAGCCCTGCCAATGTATTTGCTCCCTATCTTTGCATGGAGAGTTTGTCTTGATGTAGAGATGGACTCTCAGGGAGCGTGGGATATCCCTTCCACTTTGGCCTCAACTTGAGAGCTTTTTTGGAGCTTGGGAGTTGATTTCAGAGAAAACCAGTGGCACCATCGTGTTTCTCGCAAAATTTTACATCTGAATGCCTAGTCAAACCCTAGCGTAAATATTACCTTGCGGTGAGCTAACCATCACCTTGCGGCAAGGTATCGGCCTATCCACCCTCACCGAGCCCTATCCGAGCCCTCGCCGGGTCAGTTCGTGGAACTTAACGACTGGGAATAATTATGCATGGCAACGCTGGAGACAAAAATCGTACCCAACACGGGGTATTTCCCGATGCAATGTCGCCTTTTTCAAGCCCTGCGTCTGGATTTGGGTCTACAGTGTTGTCATACGGTTTTAATCCCGGTCGTCGAGTTCCTCGAACTGGCTCGGCGAGGGCTCGGATAGGGCTCGGAGAGGATGGATAGGCCGATACCTTGCCGCAAGGTGATGGTTAGCTCACCGCAAGGTAATATTTACACTAGGGAAATCGCAAATTCCTCATACATGCAACAATGCAACATCTCCATTGACGCTGTGTGAAATACAGCGCGAAGGAATGGTAAATTCTACCAATCATTTTTTTCAGTGTACTTTTTTGAGTGAATGCCCGGTTGTTTCAACACTTTAAGTTTTCTCCTCGAACCTGGACTCTCACCATGGGTTGAAGTGCGCGATGTGGGTCGAACCACGTCCGCCCTAGGGACTCAGCATCACGCATCAATCCCCACACAACGCGGTGGACATTTTTCGCGAAAAGCTGTCCTCGAAGGGTTCGAGAGTCAGATGCAGGGGACATCCCCCCGCTCCCCCGCTCGGCGTCGGGCGTAAGTTATGCAGCGGCGAGGAGCCAGGCTTTTGCGTTCCCCTCCATTTGCATAATAATTGCGCGCGATACAAATCTCGCGGGCGCTTGAAATTCAAACCTCATTGCAGTTGTCATAAACGGCCGCGCTGAGGACTGAGGCGCTGTTGTCGCGACAAAGGGAATCCCTCGCTTTCCACCTGGACAGCCCGGGTCCGCAAACCATTCTTATTCCTCTTATTCTTTCATTGGCTAGGGCATATACCCTGTTTGTCCAACCATCATAGGTGGTCAACCTCTATGCTTAAAGATACCATATTTGTTCGGCCTCAGATAGGAGGAGGACGTCCCATCCCTGCTGCCGTGATGGGAAAGCGAGCAGTAAAAGCAAAAATGCAGTTTTGAGGAAACGGGCTCAAAAGCATCTGACCGGAAAACTGTATTGGAAGAAGGCTTCACTGGAAAAAAGACACATTGGATCTAGAGTCCAGACTCTTAAAAACATCGACAAGAAAAAATACTCTTGATTCAATCGGAGTTTTGCTTAGATCAAGAACCAAGCCTCTTAATTTGAGCGGATTTCCTTTTGATTTAAGCTTAAATCTGATTGAATCAAGAGTATTTTTTCTTGTCAATGTTTTCAAGAGTCTGGACTCTATATCCAATGTATTTTTTTTCCAGTGAAGACTTGTTTTGCTTGAACTCTTGAATATCTCATTTTTTTCAAAAACTGCACTTGTGCGTCTTGTCCTCCAAGCCCCTCATTTGTGAGTGGACAAAAAATCCGGCTACCCTTCTGTACGATTCGGCTTGTGGAATCGTAGTATCGGATCTAGGAACCGTGGCCATGGTGTTGGGAACCGTCCCCTTGCTTCATGCAACCGAAGTTTCTGCAGAGTTCAGTTTGCTAAGAAAGCTCGGTTGCATGAAGCGAACTGGGCGCATTCCTGACTTACTTAGGAAACAATTGGACGTATTTCTACCAATCCCAATGGCGGAAGAAAGTTCAACCTGACTTTTTGATGCTTAAATATTGAAATTTGGGAGCGAATTTTTCACATAATATCTATTAAGACTAGTTTTGCTTAAACTCTTGAATGTCTCAATTTTTTTCAAAAACTGCACTTAGGGGCCTTGTTCTCCAAGCCCTTCATTTGTGAGTGGACGAAAAATCCGGGTACCCTTCCTTCTCAGCGCGCTTAATTTAAGCAATTTTACTCTCCATTCAAAGAGAAAGCTCCTTGACAACAAATACGCGTTATTTTTCCCCTTCACTGGAAAAAAACACATTGGATCTAGAGTCCAGACTGTTGAAAACATTGACAAGAAAACATACTCTTGATTCAATCGGAGTTTTGCTTAGATCAAGAACCAAGCCTCTTAATTTGAGCGGATTGCCTTTTGATTTAAGCTTAAATCTGATTGAATCAAGAGTATTTTTTCTTGCCAATGTTTTCAAGAGTCTGGACTCTATATCCAATGTATTTTTTTCCAGTGAAGACTTGTTTTGCTTGAACTCTTGAATATCTCATTTTTTTCAAAAACTGCACTTGTGCGTCTTGTCCTCCAAGCCCCTCATTTGTGAGTGGACAAAAAATCCGGCTACCCTTTCTTCTCAGCGTGCTTAATTTAAGCAATTTTACTCTCCATTCAAGGAGGAAGCTCCGTGACAACAACACTGGAAAAAAAACACATTGGATCTAGATTCCAGACTCTTGAAAACATTGACAAGAAAAAGGACTCTTGATTCAATCAGATTTAAGCTTAAATCAAGAACCAAGCCTCTTAATTTGAGCGGATTTCGTTTTGATTCAAGCAAAAATCCGATTGAATCAAGAGTATTTTCTCTTGTCAATGTTTTCAAGAGTCTGGACTCTAGATCCAATGTGTTTTTTTCCAGTAAATATCTCAATTTTTTTCAAAAACTGCTTTTGTGCGCCTTGTCCTCCAAGCCCCTCAATTTTGAATGGACAAAAAATCCGGGTACCCTTGCTTCTCAGCGTGCTTAATTTAAGCAATTTTACCCCCCCCCCCNCCCCCCCCCCCATTCAAAGAGAAAGCTCCTTGACAACAAATACGCGTTATTTTTCCCCTCAGTAATTTCAAACCAGTTTCGAGCTCAAGATCGAAAGCGGGTTTTTCTCGGGAGCCTGGCACCTACGCGGTGCGTCCCCGGGTTTATGATGGACGGGAGCGTTTAGTCTTAGTCGCGGCCTCGAGTATCACTTCGTCGCTCCTGTGACATAACCGCTTATCTCAATTTCCACGTAAGCCTTATTTTACATAAAAACCCATGCTTTCTGGGGCTCATTCGTAAATCGAGTTACGCCCTAACGTCAGAGGAGCGATGACTTCTCTGCGGGCCCTGGCTGTAACTCGGCCTCAGACACTGGAGTCCGGAGTCAGACAAGAGACCTTTAAGACCTTTAGCTTACTGCCGAGTCTCGCTTTCAGTGGCGTCTCGTTGTTGTCACAAAGTTACGAGGATCTGCGCAGACCGGACGCCTCGGCTCGGATTTCTCGTGCTCTGCGATGTATCGATTGATCTGCCGTTTAAACCTGTGGAAAAGGATCGATAAACAAGGTGCTCGCTACGAACACCTTAAAAATCGATTTTTTACCACGGCTTTTAACGGGGAAATATCGATAGTCGATCGATCAAGTCTCGACTCGGATTTCTCGGCCTCGGGTCTAACCGCACCTCGTGGTTGGTCACAAGCACTGGAAAAAAACACATTGGATCTAGAGTCCAGACTCTTGAAAACATTGACAAGAAAAAGGACTCTTAATTCAATCAGATTTAAGCTTAAATCAAAAAGAAATCCGCTCAAATCAAGAGGCTTGGTGCTTGATTTAAGCTTAGATCTGATTGAATCAAGAGTATTTTTTCTTGTCGATGTTTTCAAGAGTCTGGACTCTAGATCCAATGTGTTTTTTTCCAGTGAGTGAGGGGCTCGGAGGACAAGGCGCATGAGTGCATTTTTGAACAAATTGAGATATTAAAGATTTCAAGTAAAACTATTCTGGACGCACACTCTGCGAAAAATTCGCTCCCAAATTCCAATTTTTTCAATCAAAAAGTCAGTTTGAACCTTTTTTCCGCCATGAGGATCCATGTAATTTCGAAACTTCAAACACGTAATTCTCGAAACAGCAAAACCTGCACTCATGCGCCTTGTCGTCCAAGACCAACGATTGGACTGCATTTTGCAATTTGGACCTATAAATTCTGGCTCATCTGAAAAAACACTCATGTGCATAGGGAAACTAATGGCACATACTTTGTTTTTACACCGGGCCAGAATTTATAGTTCCAAATTGCAAAATGCAGTCCAATTCATGTTCCGGGACTCTTCATAGCGTGGAGTAAACAACTGATCGAATATCGATGTGCTCTTGTGACTCAAGTTGAGAGGAAAATATTTAGGCAATATTTGTTGAATATCTACAGGAAGTCTTTAAATCTATTTTCATCATTGTTTTAAGTATAATACTGCCGTGATAGCGAAGAGAGCCCTAACTCTCAAATTTTCGCAATTGAGTTTCCTTCAAAAGTCACCCTGGTAAAAATTGGCAGTAGAATCTGTGTTCCAAAATACCATAGACCTACGGCCGGCTGTAAGATTTCCAATAGCTTCTGTAGCCGGCTACACAATTTCTTATAGCCTTTTATAGCCGATGGCGATTAAGCAACTCACAGCCAGGCGACAAAGTGTATGCTAAACGTCACCAATTACGGATGCTAGGACTTGGTGAGTTTTTGGACCACTGCTCTCTTTTTGGGCCTTAGTATCTTGATTTATTTTGCGATGAAAGCTCCGTACTTTTGATGGATGCCTGCCATTCCTAATATAATAGAGCGCCTTCAGTTTCGTATGATGCTGTGCAATACCTCTGGTGTGAAATAGTTGCTTCAAGCGGCGTGGCACGCTGCGGTGCGGCAGGCGAGCAGCCAGCGCGAAACGCGCATCAGCGCCTACAAACCTAACAGGGATACTTCACGCGTTGCGCAATGCGTGAAGTATCCCTGTTAGGTTTGTAGGCGCCAGTGCGTCGCCGCTCCGCTTTGTGTTAGGCTCTAATACTTAGTCAGCGTTATTCAACTCATGATTTGGAAATGTTTGCACATCCTGTATGGATTATTCTCGTTTTAATTGATGAAAAAAAATTTGTATTAGAGGAAAATATAACGATTGTTTTGTAAATATTAAGGTGGTTCCGTATCGAACTTGATGATTTCCAAAGCACACGAATTTCTACACAATTTCTAATAGCCTTTTATAATCGATGGCGAAAAAGCAACAGCCAGGTGATAAAGTGTAGAGCCCGGCTGCATTATTTTTTATCGCTTCGTAAAGCCCGGCCGTTTGATTTTCTCCGCATTCTCCAGCAAGCTATATGATTTTCTGTAGCCTTCTTTAGCCGGCTATAAGAATTCTTATGGTATTTTGAAATGCAGCTCTTATCGCCAATTTTTACCAGGGCATCTAATCTCTTTTAGATGAAATCGCAGAAACATCTAAAATAGTAAAATTCGACTTTGACTTGAGGCAAGATCCGAAGGCTCATGAGGCGTTTTTCCACAGCACGGCAGTATAGTAGTCCGTAGAAATGTAACGTAATCCATATGGCGCTGTATCCTACAGCGGCAATACCGAACTGACGCCATGACGAAAAGAATAAGAACAAAGAGCGGCAGGATTTTCAGGAATAATATGAGTGGGGACAGCACCGTGGAAATTAAAAGCTGAGATAGATTGAAGTTTTCATCATTTCATCTTGAGCACGATCAGACATTTTAATGACCGACGGCTTTAAATTCTCGCTCCTCTTGACGTAGGCGGCGATAGAGAAATTTTCCGAGCTGAAAATCTGATGGCCGGCGCCGGGATACGCGAGTAATAAATCCTTCGAGGGCACAGACTATTCAATTATCAGAGTTCGTCTGCTGTGAATAAATTGGCGGGGTGGTCAGATCTATCCGAAACAGAGGCGGATTCAGCAATTTGGCAACGCCGGATTCCTCCGTTTAAACCTATGTTAAATTCGAATATTGTCAGAGCACCTGCCCCTCCAAGAATCGATAGATTTCCATAGGTTTACATGGAGAAAGACAATGTTGCCAAGGGCAATACATCTCTGCTGTTTAGGAAATCTGGGAAATTCGAGTAGGAAACTTTGGAAATTTATTCTGGATCAAAAATACGGAGTAAAATTAAACGCTATACTGCCGTGCTAAGGAAGAACGCCGTATAAAAATTCGAGGGCTGCCAAATTTCCTAGAATAAAACATGCATTTGTGAGGAAAGTTTTGTATAGTTCTCCTTGAAATTTTCGAATATTTTAGATTAAAGAGAGCGCAACATTTTCTGAAAATTTGAATAAAAAAATTCACAACTTGCCCGGCAAATTTGACCTTCATTGAGGGAATTATGGCTCATATGGCAGTCTACCATGGCACGTCTGTATAGGCCTCCAGACAGACCTTGCACAAGGAGACTTTGCACGAACATTTTTTGTTGCTTCATCTCAGAGTGCTCAGCGAACTAAGTTCGCAGTATTTTTCATTACTTTTTCTGACAAGGGAAATAGCAAAAAAATATATTGAAAAGTGAGAAAATGTACCGCCTCATGATGTCATCTGGCGCATTTCCCATATAAACACATGTATTTCAGTAGATTTCCGTTATTTTGTCATATTTCCTCCAATAATTGTTCAATTCGAGGTTAATTTCCTTCATTTTTCCGGTGCATAGCAGCACAAAACTAGAATACCTAGTACAGAGTTATGACATATTTTTTTCCTGAAAATCCAAACGGGGGATGGTGCGGAGCCCCCGGAGAGAAATTCGTAGAACAATTTATGCAAATAATACGAAACTTTCGCGAATTGCACATCCGAAGCGAGCGAACTTCTAACCCTACCCAAAGCAGGCGGCGCACACAGGACCGAGTCCATAGGAGAATTCGGACAAAATTTGACAACTTTGAAAGCTTTGGAAATATGAAACAAAAAGGTTCAAGAGCGGCTTCATTGGGTTTTTCATGCAATGGAGATGTTGCATGTGTGAGGAATTTGCGATTTGACTGTTGATTCATATGTAAAAGTTCGCGACAAACAAGATGGTGCCACTGGTTTTCTCTGAAATCAACTCCCAAGCTCAAAAAAAGCTCTCAAGTTGAGGCCAAAATGGAGGGGATATCCCACTCTACCCTGAGAGTCCACCTCTACATCAAGACAAACTCTAAATGCAAAGATAGGGAGCAAATACATTGACAGGGCTCCCACTTTATATGGGGACTCCAAAACTGAAAACACAACCCTGCTAATGTATTTGCTCCTTATCTTTGCATGGAGAGTTTGTCTTGATGTAGAGGTGGACTCTCAGGGTAGAATGGGATATCCCCTCCATTTTAGCCTCAACTTGAGAGCTTTTTTGAGCTTGGGAGTTGATTTAAGAGAAAACCAGTGGCACCATCGTGTTTCTCGCGAACTTTTACATAAGAATCAACAGTCAAATCGCAAATTCCTCACACATGCAACATCTCCATTCCCTCTCGAAAACACCCCTTGAAATTGAACTTGTGTAGGAATACACATCAAAATTTGAAATTTTCGCCAAAAATTTCACGTTCGACCTCTTCCATGAGCTCGTCCAGTGTGCGGCGCGCGCGGTCCACCCGAGCGTCCAGATTCGAGGGGGTCGGCGCGCGCCGCCTCCGCGATCCACGGAAACTCGACTTTCATTAGAGGGCTCGCAGCTTAAGGGCGAGAGCTTAATCTCGTATTGCCCTTTCGTTTTTTTAATCGCCCCCTCCCCAACCCCACCCCACCCCCTGCGAACAAATTCGTGCGCATCCGGGAACAGCGAAACTCTTTCAGGCCCACTCGAGCCCCCGGTCGGCGGGAGGGGGAGGGGGAGGAGAGGGGGGAGGAAAGGGGGCCGGCAGAACAAATATGAATCGCGATGAATTATAGATGAGGGCGCGGAGGAAATTAGTTTGTTCTCGGGGCGACCCCAAGACGGGCGTTTCTCCGACGTCCGTGCCGCCGTGCGCGGGAAAAACGACGTATGAACCCTCAAACTCTGCCACATTTACCTCAATAAAATACATAACTATTAGAAAAATTATTGGTAAATATATTTTCTTCGAGTTTTGAGACAATTTTGTTCGAAATTCAATCTGAAATATCTTATTTCTGTAGGAAAAACATGCTTAACATTCTGCCAGAATTGCGTTTTTAGTAGGGACAATCTGGCAACATTTCAGTGTTGATACGTGGTTTTTCTGTAGCATAGTATTGCGGCACTCTGATGACTTTTCGGGGACTTTTTTGAGTGGATACGGGCGGACTACTGGAGGGTTCTTCGCCGATTGGGCTTTTTGTTTTCGTGCGAGGATTTCGCTCTGTTTAGAGTTCTGTCCCAATGGACTCCCTTTTGGCCGCCACACACAAAAAAACAGAGAATATTTTCGTGGTCGCGAGTAGCGCTAAAATCACCCTTTACTGCTTAAGGAGAATATCGACGGTGAAATATTGCAAAAATTCGTATCTCGGTTGTGATACTTCGAAATCTCCCTGTTGTTTGATTTTTGAAAAGGAGACCGATTCAACATCTTCGCTTGAAGTTTCCACAGAATATTCTTTCCGGGGAGAAGAAAAATAATAGACCACTAGACAAGGTACGAATTTAAGCAATCTGATACATGTTTCTTGACCAGAATTTCACGTAGAACATGATTCATACTACGAAAATTACCGAAATCAACTTCTAACGAAGATATTAACGTTTTTATTTCGCACTGATTACGAGGAATTTGAACTGCCCGCTCACAAGAAACTCAAAGCTCTACGTGAGTCAAATCGCGCACTACAACGGTTTCAGCAAGCTTCTCAATCGAGCAATGTTCATTTTCCACCATGTGTTGTTCAAACTATTGGTAATTTGCTATAGCTGAGCCAAAGTGTCAAGATTGAAGTTGAAGATGTTTACATCGCAGAGACTGTCATGATAAACATTTAGCGCGCGATGTGAATCACGTAGAGCATTGAGTTTTCATGAGCGGGTGGTTTGAATTCACGCATCAAGAATCATTAAATATCTTCGTCAGGAGTTGATTTTGGTAATTTTCGTTGTTCGTATCGTGTTCTACGTGAAATTTTGGTTGAGAAACATGTATCAGAATGCTGAAATTCGTACCTTGTCTAGTGGTCCATTACAATTTTCAAAGAATGACGCCTAGTAGTTTTCCATGCATAAAATTAAGTATGATAGAAAGTCTACAACGCCGCAAAAGTTGCAGATTTCCAACGCCGATTCCGTCGACATAATCCGATCGATCTCTGGGATTGTCGATTGGTTCATGGATTTATCGATTGATTCCCGGGTTTGCCGATCGATTTGCGTTTTTTATTTTCGATCGATTCATGTCGATCGAATCCGCACCGTTTTTTAACAATTTGTCGATCAGCGTATGTCGATTGATTCACATTTTTAGTTTCCTTTCGATTTGTGTCAATCAAGTCCATACCCTATTTTTTACATATATTTCATCATCATATTAATAGAGACTTTGCAGGTGTCTGAAACTTGATGAATTTCGTGTTTAAGTGGAAACTGCTCGGAATACCCTCGGTTCATGAATTGAACAATTATTGGAGAAGATATGACAAAATGATCTAATCTGCTGAAATACGTGTGGTTAAATGGGAAATGCCGCCAGATGACGTCACTAGGCGGTGCATTTTCTCACTTTTAAGTCTATTTTTACTCTGTACCCCTATCCGTAAAAAATTATAAAAAATACTGTGAAATCAGCTATATAAGCACTTTTAGATGAAGCAATAAAAAATTTGCATGCAAATTCTCCATTTAATATTTTCATCAGCGACTGAAAATTACAATTTCATCAAGCAATTCATGCGTAACACCACTAAAAATTGCCGAAATGCGTCTAATTTTAGGCTAAAATATCGAGTCACCAAGAGACACCGATTGCCGCCCGGGCCCAGTGACATTTCAAACCTTTTTTTTTAACGCACCTCATGGGAAATCTGCCATTGCACGGTGGTTTTCCGTCTCTATTTCGGTCCACGCCTCCCATTTATTTCTTATTAGCCCCCCAAGGACTCTAGAAATCCACTGTTTGCTTTGAAAGGGGGCGGGAGTAGAGAGAAAAGGCGATTTTCTAAACACTTCATTGGAACCTTCATAGCAGGCGACAACGCCCAGGTTTTCAGTTCGCGGTAATGACTCGAACCCCGCTTTGAGAGCCGGTAATTAGCAGCACTCATATTTAACTTCCAGCCAAAGATGCCGCTCCACTGAAAAGCTCCCGCTTTTATGCGGAAAAACGAATAGAAATTCAGTATTATCTAAGGATATTTGGCAACATGGAGCAGAGCAGTAATCGCGCATCGCGCGCGAATATTGGTCGAATAATTAATTTCCCTCCGATGCCACCACGCTAAGCGCCGTATCAAACTGTGCTGCCAATTTTGCCTTAAAATCATTTTTTTTTCATTTATTTTTTTCAAAAAAAGAAAATGTGTAGTTTAGTTTAGTTGATTAGAATGGTTTCTGAAATTTGCAATCCTTACCCTGGACCACTTGATGGGGTTCAATATGAAGAACCACAATTTAAGTTTTTTTGATCGAAAATTTACGATGACTCAGTTAAGTCATATTTAACTAAATTAATTCATTATTATTTGGACGTATCTCTGCCAAACGGAATTATGTGCATTATGACGTGAGCCCTTTTAAGCATACATCTTTATGGGTCTTAGGGTTCGTGTCTTAATGCACACAGTTCCGTTGGGCAGAAATACGTCCATTTAACGCATAAATTATAATATAACGGTTTTTGTGTACTTTAATTGGACTACATTTTGCAATTAGATACTAGAATTTAATGCTCAGTCTAGAAACAACATAGGTATATGCCATTAGCTTTTCTATGCAGATACGTGTTTTTACGTATGAGTTAGAAATCGTAGTTCTTTATTGCACAATGAAGTCCAATTTCCAATTCCCGCTCTCACAGAAAGCTGCATCTACTCGATTCAAATCGATCAAGCAAGTAACTCCGGAATATACCAAAGCCACGAAGCAATCGAAGAGAAAAATTACTATGGATTATTTTCTGTGAATATATTCCTATATCTATCTACATTAATTTATTTATTAAATCCGAAGTACAAGCTTTGCACCGTCATATCTCAACATTTTAGAAGAAAAATGACAAATATCTTTCTCTCCTTTTTTAGTGCCTTTCTGGCATACCACCAGGGACTCAAAATGAAAAGGTATTCTAAAAATTAGGTTTGTTTGTAGTAAAGCAGTATGAACATAGGAAAAAAGCAAAGTTTGAAATGGGGTTATGCTGCTTTTGCTATGGATGGTCGTTAGGAGTTGAGTCCCAAAACTTGAGTCGGGAAGCCAACAAAAACAAGCCCGTCTCTGAGACAGACGTCGGGGTGAAAACGATTAAATCTTAAATTTCCCGCGAACCAGATCTGACCCAAAATCTCTTTCTTCCCCCACCTTGACCGTGGGGCGGGTTAGTCCGGGGTGAACGTCCCAAACTTAGTCTCGAGAGTGGCTTAAGCGGGTTATCCGACAACGGGCGGCGCACAGTGGATCGAGTCAATCAGAGGGGTCGGACGTTAAATTTTTGACTAAAACCGAAAATTTTGATGTTTATTCCATCACATTTTAAATTTCAAGGGGTGCTTCAGTAAGCAAATTTGACAAGTAATCCAATAGAACCACTTTTAGAACCTCAAATTTTTGTAGAAACGGAGTTGTAAGCGTTCAAAGTTTCCAAATTTTGTCCGACCTTTCCTACTGGCTATATCCATTGTGCGGCGGGGTGGGGGACACCGTGGAAAACGTATCAATTATTGGCTCCAATTAAGGCGTCCATTAGCCGAAGGAAACCGGCGCGGCCCTAATGCACGTATTGCATGCGACCCCGCCCCCACCCCCCGCCCCCGGCTGAAAACTCCCGAGAAAATATGATTTCTCCGACAGTGTTGCCGTATCTCCGGGATTTCCGAGGCTTGTCCTGGGTAAATTGTGGGGTTTTGCGTGCGAATAGGCATGGATTGGATCTGATAGTTGCGGTTGGCACCGAGCGCGGACGGCCGGCGCGAGTGGACTGGAGGCGTGCGGAATTTTAAATTCGAGCGGGCGGTGAACTGCGAATCAAGACGACGAATGGCGTCGCGACGCCGTGAATAGGCGTCGCTGATCACGATTAGCGACGGTGTTATGTACGGTCAATAAAGCTTGAGCCGAATTGAGATGTTCAACACGAGGGCTGCCTTCATGTTGGCGTTGTTTAACTAAATATTCAGAACTTATAATTCGTCGTTTCCCGCACGAAGGAACGTAACTCCATTCCAAGGCTGCAAAATTTACTCAAAGAATTCAATTTTTTACGAGAGTATACTTGAGCAGTTTTCGTTGAAAATTTGTCTGATTTCTGCATGAAACCAGAGGGAAAATCGGTGAAATTTTCATTTAGAAATGCCCTAAATTCTCTCGGCGAAAATGCAATTTGCGAGGAGAAATCTGACACTATTGAAATGCAGTTACGTTCTTTCGTGAGGAAAACGGAGAATTAAACCGCGTTTAGCAGAAAGGAACCAAGCCGCATCAGCTACTGCCAAATTTAACAGGGCAATTTTATATTTTACAAAAAAAGTTCGAGAGAATTCCTCTGAAAATGAAGGAACTTACATCTTACTATGCGGAAAATCAGCTGAAAAATCCACAAAAATCCGCACAACCGTTTTCGTGTAAAAAATTAGACTGCCCAATTTTTGGCAAGAGTTGATGTGACTTGGTTCCTTTCTGCTGAATGCAGTCCAATTGCATCTCTCAGTTCGCACAGAACCCATCTCGGGAAAATGAATTTTTCGAGGAGACGATAAAAAATGTGTAACAGTCAGAAAAGAAGCGTTTCTACGCAAAAGAAATGAAAAAATTAAACACTAAGTGGCCCGAACTGTATATAACAAGGTGGAGAAATGAAAAAAAAATGAACATCGTAAAAAACCGCGTTGAGTCGTTCCCGAACCGAGAGATTCCATTTATACGAAGCGAAGATGGGAGTCTCACAAATCGTTATGTCGCCTTCAGTTTCCAAGGTAGGCCAGAAAACATGTTCCCTGCGATAAAAGTTATCTAGTCGAGGACTTGTGTCGTGCACTGTTAAGAACTTCAGGGTGAAATCTCAGGTAGATTTCATTATAGTGGGCTGATTATTGAAATTGATAGAGAAAGCAATCAATGACAAGGGGAAAATGAAGTGATTCTATTGGTGGAAGCGGACGGTTGCATTGCACAAAGAATGCAAGTGCGAGTAAGACTAATTAAAGACAACCCAAGAGAGACCCTATAGTTAGTGAGAAATCGCGATTCAAGTGATTCGATCGGCCGAACGGTCGTTTTTGCGCCCTTAGGAGCCTCCAAGATCACGAATTGCACACCATCCACACAAAAACTCCTGCAAAATTCACAAGTGAGGGATCGCGATTCAAGTGATTCGATCGGGCGAACGGTTGTTTTAGCGCCATTCAGAGCCTCTAGAATCACGAATTGCACACCATCCACACAAAAACTCCTGCAAAATTCACAAGTGAGGGATCGCGATTCAAGTGATTCGATCGGCCGAACGGTCGTTTAAGCGCCCTTAGGAGCCTCCAAAATCATGAATTACACACCATCCACACAAAAACTCCTGCAAAATTCACAAGTGAGGGATCGCGATTCAAGTGATTCGATCGGCCGAACGGTCGTTTAAGCGCCCTTAGGAGCCTCCAAAATCACGAATTGCACACCATCCACACAAAAACTCGTGTGAAAGTCACGAGTTTGTACAGTCTGTCATTTTCCCGTTCAACCAATAGGATCAGTTTATTTCCTACTTTTTCTCTTTTGTGTCTAACGTTTTGTCTATCAATTTCGATAATCAGTCTGCAGAGCCTGTAATGTTCCCTAATAACCGGAGTGATACAAATAAAGCGTTGTGGAATCTCATTTTTTGCGCGGTATAATATGCTCTTATACCGATTGGCATCGACTCTTTAAGGGAGTGATGAGGGGGAGGGGAGTTAAATCTACTCCCACGAAGCGAATTTAACTTCTCATTCATATCACTCCAGTTTTTTTTTTTTTTTTTTTTTTTTTTTTTTTTTTTTTTTTTTTTNAATTTTAAATTCGAGCGGGCGGTGAACTGCGAATCAAGACGACGAATGGCGTCGCGACGCCGTGAATAGGCGTCGCTGATCACGATTAGCGACGGTGTTATGTACGTTCAATAAAGTTTGAGCCGAATTGAGATGTTCAACGCGAGGGATTAGCGCCTACAAGACTGAATGAATACTTCACGCATTGCGTCAAACACCGTGTGATCAGCAGCGGTCGACAAGAAATGCATAGCGCCTACAAGACTGTAGGAATACTTCGCGCATTGCGCCAAACACAGTGCGGTCAGCGTTGTCTCTGGGTCAGCGCGGCGCGGCGCGGCGGCAGAAGTTAAAATTTTTAAACCAAAATTTGTATGTTCACACATGTTTGTTATTTGTAAGTTGACATTTTGTATGTTCTTTCATAATTTTTTAGTTCAATACTTATAAATGGAACGCGTTGGCCACACAGAAATAGGTTTACGGAACTCGACTTTTGCGCGAAGTTCAAATTTTGATCAGAATAGAGTGTCACCATGCATCATTTCTTATCGAACGGAACATTTCTACCCTGTTTTCATTTTGGAACTAGGCAAAGTAACGATTTTAAGACTGATGAATTCCAGTGGCGTGGCGTGCTTTGCGATATATCGATGTTCTGCCATTTAAACCTATGGCAAAGAATCGATTACTAAGGTGTTCGCTGCGAACACCCTGATTATCGATCCTTTTACATAGGTTTAAATGGCATGACAATCGATATATCGCAAAGCGCGCCACGCCAATGATGAATTCCGACATTTCGATAGTAATTGGTTCGGGAATTTGATCGTGTATCGAAACCTGTAGCACAGGATATGCAACCATACCTCTTACCTCTTATTTGCGTGGAAAGAATAGTCGATAGTCTCCTCGCAACCTTGCTGAGTTTTAGAGGTGGCGATTATTTTGTCATTCGCATGACTTATCGGCCGGCCTTTGTCGCGGAGATGAGTGGAGCTCGAGATTTTATTGGATTCTGAGCCAGCATTAATTTTTTTGTGGGATGGACCGCCGCGCTGGTTCATTAGCGTCCTCGCATTCGGCTTTTAACGATTTCCTACTTGCTCCGCGCTGATTGTTATTGCCGGGAATCGGAGGAGAGCTTTTAAGCGGGCTCGTAAAATGATCAGAACAAGGAATAAAAGTGACAAGAGCCTTATCACATGAGAAAGAGGTCAATCGCACGCATCATTGCCACGTCACAAATGTTTTTAAAATAATGGGTCTCTACAATACCACCTACCCATACCTTTTACCGCCAAAAAATATGCTAGGAGATTGCTGGCAATTTCATGACCGACCTCTCTGATTGACTCGATCCACTGTGCGCCGTAGCACATATTTCGTCGTTTTCCTCACGAAAGAACGTAACTACATTTCAATGTTGCCAAATTTTCCTTAATAAATTGCATTTTAACCAGAAAAATCTTGGGCATTTCTAACTGAAAATTTCACTGATTTTTCTTCCTATTTCATGCAAAAATCAGACAGATTTGGATAAAAATTCGCACACTCACATTTTTGTAAAATAAATTAATTATTAGAGTCAATTTGGCAACCTTGGATTGGAGTTACGTTCCTTCGTGCGGGAGACGACGATTTATTGCATATTGAGGATTCAAGTAGATAAAATGTGTATCTGCGATTGTGACGCTCCAAATCTCCATTCAAATTTTAATATATTTTTTTAAAGGTAAAATTTCTACCAATTTCCTTCAATCACTCACGCATATTTGTAGAATGCATATTTGTAGATGGCTCGGTTAGATTTCTTCTTCTTCTTCTTTTTTTTAAAAAAAATAATAGGTAATGGAGATAATACTTGGAGATCTTGACACGTTTCGATGTAGATACACATTCTTCAATTTTAGCCACCAATGTCATTTTTCTAATGAGTTGCATGCCCGGGTTTGAATTTGGTAGGCCCAAATTTTCATTTCTCCCCTTTTGTATAAAATAAAATATTCGGATTTGATGCGGAAGCTTTCTTTTTCTTTCTCCCCCCTACATGAGTGACTCAAGTGTACACGCAAACGCGCTTGGACTGTCATGAAGTTAAATTTTTTAGGTTTTCATCTTCAATTTTTAAACCTGTAAGTGCACCTCTATGCTGAAAAGGTGCTAAAAAGTGAGACTGTCTAAAATGAGACCGCAGAAAAAAAGCCAGACTGTTAGCATCGTTACAGTGAAAACTTGCGGTGACATTTTTTAGGAGGCCCGATCATTTTAACGTCAAAAAATACTCTCCGTGTTTTTTGTGCCGGTTCCTCTCAGTCACTTCTGCAGATTTTTCAATTTTTTCCGTAACAAGTAAAATTAATGATGGAAAAAATACCATTTACATTAGAAGACATCGTCAGACACACCGTTTTTGGAGTGTGTTTCTAACACGGTGTTTCAACATTTTCACTTCTATAAGAAATAATTTAAATCAGCAAATATTGTTGAATTAATGGAATAGTGGTCTGCGCCATTCCACATCATGTGGATCACCTCTAAAAATATAATCGGACTTGAATTTCATGAAGATTACAATTTTCTCTCGCATCGGTGTAAAAAAGAGACTTGATGAAGTTACACCGATGAATATGTAATTTGAACATCACACTGTGAATGTAGCGAAAGAGTACACAGTACAATTTCGGTTAGTACGAGAAGTAGAACACAATTTCAACTCAAATGCTCGGTTTTGAATTTCCTGGATGTTCAACTGTTTTCTGCGGGCTGCTTGTAATCGAAATTGATAGACAAAGCGATAGACAAAGAAGACATAAGGAGTATGGATCGATACTTTTGGTTCAAACGGGTGGTTCTTTTGGACCTAGGATGAAAATGATGAACTAACTAAAGCAGTAGCGTGGCGTGAATTGCGATATATCGATTGTTATGCCATTTAAACCTATGGAAAAGAATCGAGTTTTAAGGCGTTCGCTGCGAACGCCCTATTTATCGATCTTTTTCCATAGGTTTGAATGGCATAACAATCGATACATCGCAATTCACGCCACGCCACTGAACTGAAGGGTCTCGGGTGGGTTGCCGTTAGTTAGTCTAATGCTAATCTCCTTTGTCCATCGCAACCACCCGCTCTCACCAATAGGATTCTTCCATATCATTTTTGTAATATTTGTCTATAGCTTTGTCTACCATTTTCAACGATCAGTCCGCTGTGGTAAAATCAAAGCAAAATTTTCTAAAATCAATACTAACGTTGGATCGCTTCGTGTTTCACTTCCTACGTTTAGGAATACAATTAATGCGGTATAAAAGCAATTTAAGCAATTAAGAATAGTTTCCTCGGTAATTTGGCATCAAGCGAGGCAAAAATAAAGTTCGAGATCTGACATCACTGTTTCAGCAATTCAGCGTACTTTCAACTTTTTTAAATTGTCAATCACAGTGATTTTTTTGGTGCAAGAGGTGTCCGGAAATAGACATTTTTCAGTCGAGAAAAGTGGTGAGAGTTTTTGTTGCTAATTTCTGTGATATTGTTTTCCTTGAAAAAGTCGAATATCGTGACCCTTGACGCACTTGCATGCATCAAATGACGGAAAAATAGATACCGAGACAAATTTTACGTCTACCTCCGAATCAAACTTCCAGTGACGGTGGAGTGATTTACACAGTTTTCTCCTTTTCTAAAACTCCTTGTATGGTCGCGATCAATTGCAGGAAAAAATCCGCGGATGTGTGGCATTGTGATTTTTACATAGTATACGGTGTGCGACATGAATGAACTGTTACTTGCGTTTGCCTCTCTATATTATGTTCTATAGAATATTCTTGCTCCCATAAGGACCTTTTACGTAGTTCCAAATTGTTTTAATACCCTAGAATTAATCATTATCTTAGCGCGCAAGATGTGGCCATTCTTTTTCCCCACAATGGACCACTAGACAAGGTACGAATTTCAGCATTCTGATACATGTTTCTAACCAAAATTTTACATAGAACACGATACGCACAACGAAAATTACCGAAATCAACTCCTTCCGAAGATATTAATGATTTTTGATGCGTGAATTCAAACCACCCGCTCATGAAAAAATCAATGCTCTACGTGATTCACACCAGGCGCTAAACTTTATCATGACAGTCTCTGCGATATAAAAATCTGGCAACCTCAATCTTGACACTTTGGCTCAGCTGTAGCAAATTGCTTATAGTTTGAACAACTCATGGTGGAAAATGAATATTGCTCAATTGAGAAGCTTGCTGAAACCGTTGCAGTGCACGATTTGACTCACGTAGAGCTTTGAGTTTCTTGTGAGCGGGCAGTTCAAATTCCTCGTAGCCTATGTGAAATAAAAATGTTAATATCTCCGTCAGGAGTTGGTTTCAGTAATTTTCATTGTGCAAATCGTGTTCTACGTGATATTCTGGTGAAGGATCATGTATCAGATTGCTTAAATTCGTACCTTGTCTAGTGGTCCATCACCCAAACGTTTCAATATTTTTTTCTCGCATTAATTTTTTAGCCGCGCACCATTTTATAAATGACCTGGCTTCGTCAGTTGAATTTTGATAAAATTCAATGCACCTCGAAAATGAAACTGGGTCTTTTGTTTCTGCTCCCACTCTGCTCATTTGCGCTTCGTAATCAAGAAAGTCTAGATAAAGGTATGTGAAACGGTAATACATTGACTTTGCGCATCGTAATGACATGTCATTATAATTTCATTTCTTGGGTTCAATGCACCATTAAAAACCCTTCGGGTTGAAATGAAATACGACTAGAGTGAGTAAAATAGAAAAGAGCATACTCCTTCTCTATCTTTTTTAACGACAAATAAATTTTGTTTTTCTGTATGAATTACATCAACATTTTATTTTATCGATAACGACAAGTGATATATTAAATTCAACCCATGGTCACTGAGTCTGCTATTTAGCCTTTATACTTCATTTAAGGAAACATTCAAACTCTGAGCCATCATCTCTCGGAATGGCTTCAGTGTACGTTTCCTTGTAACTCGATAGGAGCATCGTCTCCTAAATCCATCGTCGTCCTATCCATGATGTCTCTCTATTCCTGCAGGCTCCATTTCTCTCAGATCAGCTGCATCCAAAGAAGCAGTAGGAAATGGGCAAGGATTCGTACGATGTTCATGCAAAAAAAATTGTACCACGAAACGATGCGCGTGTTTGAAACAAGGCTTACTATGTAACTCAAAGTGCCATTCCTCCTCCTCTTGTAAAAATAAATAATGATAATGACATGACTCTCCGGTAGTTTCTAGACGAAAGAATAAATAATGATAATGACATGACTTTCAGGTAGTTTCTAGACGAGAGTTTAAATTCCTTTTATTTGAATTAATTTTTTAATTGTGTACCATAAAAATTGTTCAACTTTTTCAACGAAATGAAGGTAAAAAAAGAATTAGAAAAAACCCATCTTTTCTATACTTTGACTGACACGTCCCAGTTAATTTATGAATTAACTAGTTATTCTATGAAACAACTAGTTAAAGTGTGTAATAAAAATCTAATTACACACTTTAACTGGCTGCTTCAGTTCATGTATACTTTAACTTGTTAATGTATACATTAACTGAATTACATACTTTAATGTATAATTCCGTTTGGCAGAAATGCGTTCAATTTATCTCCCTGTGTGAGTGTCTTGGAAAAGCTACCTCGACTTTCTAGGAACATGTTAAAATCCTTTTACTTTTTTTTTATTTTAACTTTCTTAGACGAGGAGCTGAAAATGCTTCCAACTTACAAGGAGCTGCTCAAGTTATCGGAAGACGAATGTGAAAGAAAGTGCAAACTCAAACAGGGTTTTTTCATAGACGACAGCGGCACTTTCAGACTTGCATCTTTTCCGGATAAATCTATCTTCAAAAAGTGCAAGTGTCCTCCATCCCAAGAACTCACGGACTTCATCGAGCACAAATTCGGACCAGAGGTAACCATTGGCGGACTAGAAAAGTGGCAACATTGTATTTTCTCCATTTAAGCCTATGGAAATTGATCGATTCTTATTTCTTGGAGGGGCCAGGTCAGAGACAAGGCCAGGTGCTCCGACAAGATTTGATTATTTAGCATAGCTTTAAATGGAGGAAATCCAGTGTTGCGATATTGCTGGATCCGCTTCTGGAGGTAACCAAGTAATCAGTGGCGTGGCGTGCTTTGCCATCTATCGATATTTCCCCATTTGAAGCTGTGGTAAATAACCGATTATCAAGGCGTTCGCTGCGAACACCCTGTTTATCGATACTTTTCCATAGGTTTAAATGGCTGATCAATCGATAAATCGCAAAGCAGGCCACGCCACTGCAAGCAATTCAATAAAATATGCATAAAACAAAACCGCCGGGAACAAGGCTAAAACGCAGATCAAAAGATCCAAAACGGTTCAGCTGGAAATCCAGGGAGCCGAGTTCTATGAAAATAAAAATATTGAAAGTCTCTAGGAAACTAGAGCTTGACAGCCTCTTTCCAATAATTATTAGGTTTTTTTTTGGGGGGGGGGAGGGAATGATTTACGTCTAGCTCATGAGGTTTACATACACAAGAGCCTTGAACATGGAATTGAGAGGAACAATTCTCATGGAAAACGGAATGTGATCAATCCCAAAAAACTTTTCAATTCAGTAATTCCCGAACGAGTACTCTCGTTGCGTCAACCGGGAATCTTTTAAAAGTGACATCACGTCTCTTTGAAATAACAAAATTAACGTTTAAAGCAAGGAGATTTCCGGTTGAGTGAATGAGAATTATTGTCCAGGAATTAATGATAGGAATTTCTATCGATTTAAGAGAACATTTTGCTCCATGCCAGGGCTGGATTAAGAAGGTGGTCACATGGGCCGCGGCCCATGGCGGCAAATCTAGGGGGGCGGCAAATTTTGCAATTTTTTTTAAATGCAGGTATAAAAAAAATTGGATTTAGAAAAAAAAATTACAAACGAGAAAAGGCTACAAAATCTCTCATTTCCTGAGAGTATAGTAATTTCTAATTTTGCCGTCTTTTAGTCATACAAGAGACAGCACCTTTAATTAGTCGAGTTAAGAGAGAAACCAAACACACAATTTGGTCTGGAACGGCGCAACTTAGGGAGAAATGATAACGAGGACTTGAGATGAAAAGGAGAAGCCCTCGGCGCGGCAATCGGCATGTAACACATATTGGCACCTACAAGACTGCACGAATACTTCACGCATTGCATCAAACACAGTGCGGTTATTGTGGTCAGCGTGAAACGGATAGCGCCTACAAGAATGCATGAATACTTCACGCATTGCGCCGAACACAGTGCGGTCAGCGTGAAACGCATAGCGCCTACAAGACTGCATGAATACTTCACGCATTGCGCCAAACACGTTGCGGTCGGCGCGGCGCGGCGGCGGAAGTTAAAATCATTAAACCAAATTTTGTGTTTGTTCTTTCATAATTTTTTCGTTCAATTCTTATGAATGGAAGGCCTTGTCCATTAGAGATAGGTTCACGAAACTTAACTTTCGCGCAAAGTTCCATGACCTTTTGCTTGTAGTGGTGTCAGGGCTTTCCCAAAAAATGCGTTCAACACGAGTAAACGTGTCTTATGCACCCCTCCCCCGCTGGCACGTTCACTTGGTGGTTATTATTGATGTCTCAAAACGAATGAGAAGGGGGCGGCAAAATACAGGCGGCTCATGGGCGGCAAGTAGGAAAATCCGGCCCTGCTCCATGCAGTTAAGTCTGAGCGCACACTCAAACAATAAACTGCATGGACAAGGAAGTTTTTAGCTGCACGTACAATGGAATGGGACAATTCCATGGCAATAAAAAACAATTTCCACATCATCAGCACACCTCCATTGTCACAACCGACATTCTACCGTCCTGTGCGTGGCTTCCTTAATGTAATATGTATATTTTTCTTGACGCCGAGAGATATTTTCGAGGGAATTTTTTTTAAAAATTGAATACGATTCATTTTCAACACAAAGAATTGTCTAGTCGTTGACTTGAATGTGAAAAGCTTTAAGCAAACTAGCCATATCTACACTTTTGGCATTTGTAAATGTAGCCGTTTTGTTTAATGGAAGGACTTACAGCACTTAAATATTATTAACTATATAATTCTATCTCTTCTCCTCTCTTACCAATGATTATTAAATATTTCCTTGCAGGATTTGCTTTTTTGCAGGATTGTTGAAGTAATTCTGTGTAAAAAGCTAAAGCTCTGTGCAGTAGAATATTAAAACTGAGATAACAACTTGGGTAGCCTCTAGGTAGAAGAATAAGGAATTCATTTCCAAATTTTACAGATTTAACCATAATTCCAGACCGTGTTCAGGCGAGAATTGCACGAAACAAAACTATCACATTTAAAGAAGAATTAAACATATCGATGACCAAAGTGCGAAACCCAGTATTATCGTTTGCGACGTTGCAGACTTCCTCTCACACTTAATATATTTTCTTTAAAGAACTAGTCTTAAATTTCTGAAAACTTCCTTGGTTTATTTTCTTGATAAGTGGAACATTCTGTATAAATTTCAAAGCCATAAAGGTAGCTTGTTTCTATTAGAAAAAGTGAAATGGAAGTGGAAATTTTGAAACACTGCAATGAAGATACGTGGTTTCACACTTTGGCCATAGATAACAAGGTAGCGATTGAGTTTAATGGAGTCGTAGGTGGTTTTTGCGAGTGATTTTTATTTCCCCGTGCGCTACGGTATCATCTTCCTCTTTTCCCTGGTAAAAATTGGCAGTAGAATCTGTGTTCCAAAATACCATAGACCTACGGCCGGCTGTAAGATTTCCAATAGCTTCTATAGCCGGCTACACAATTTCTTATAGCCTTTTATAGCCGATGGCGATGAAGCAACTCACAGCCAGGCGATAAAGTGTATGCTAAACGTCACTAATTACGGATGCTAGGACTCCTAATATATTAGAGCGCGTATGATACTGTGGACTGTGCAATACCTCTGGTGTGAAATAGTTGCTTGAAGCGCCGTGGCACGCTGCGGTGCGGCAGGCGGGCAGCCAGCGCGAAACGCGCATTGGCGCCTACGAACCTAACAGGGATACTTCACGCGTTGCGTAATGCGTGAAGTATCCCTGTTAGGTTTGTAGGCGCCAGTGCGTCGCCGCTCCGCTTTGTGTTAGGCTCTAATATTTTATCGGGCGGAGTCAGCGTTATTCATCTCCTGATTTGGAAATGTTTGCACATCCTGTATGGATTATTCTCGTTTTAATTGATGAAAAAAAATTTGTATTAGAGGAAAATATAACGTTTGTTTTGTAAATATTAAGGTGGTTTCGTATCAAACTTAATGATTTCCAAAGCACACGAATTTCTACACAATTTCTTATAGCCTTTTATAATCGATGGCGAAAAAGCAACAGCCAGGCGATAAAGTGTAAAGCCCGGCAATAGGAACTATACCCCGGCTGCATAATTTTTTATCGCTTCGTATAGCCCGGCCATATGATTTTCTCCGCATTCTACAGCCAGCTACATGATTTTCTGTAGCCTTCTTTAGCCGGCTATAAGAATTCTTATGGTATTTTGAAACGCAGCTTTTATCGCCAATTTTTACCAGAGTTGATTTCAAATGCAACACCCTATTTAGTATACACAACCAATTCTGCAATATTGCACACAGGTCTTTTTTTGTGACTGGTTCAATCAACGCTATTCGTGTTTAAAACGGTTTGCAGAAACTCAGCAAGTACGGATGGATCAGCTGCCTGGGATCCGAGAAGAGAGGTCGTGAATCACTGGCAAAGCTAGCCGAACGTCGAAATATCCCACCTATTCAGTTTTACTCTTATGAGGAGCTCAGACTAAAAGTTGAGGAAATGAGCCAGAGGGAATTGAAGAGGCAGGTTTCAAACACGAGGAGAGCCGTAGAGTACAAAAGACAACTGTCAGAGGACAGAAAGATTTCAGAGCTGAAGGGACTTTTGGACAAGTCGGAGGTGGAAGTTACCAAACTCAAGCAACAGCTATCGGCGTCGAAGAAAGAATCAAAGGATTTGAGTAATCGTCTCGCGGGGTCAAAGGCCGAGACCGAAAAACTCAAAGGTCAACTGTCAGATGCGGGGGAAGATGCCACGAAGACCAGGAGACAGATTTCAGAGGCGAAAAAAGCTGCTGAGCGTATTCAGACATCTATGACGAAAAAAATAAACGACCTAACAGAGCAATTGCAACGAGCCACACAAGAAAGCAACACACGCAACAACCAGCTGTTTCAAGAGCGGGAAAAGGCCAGCGACCTCGACAAGGAATTGTCTGAAGCGAAAGATAAACTCGGCCGATTTTGCTGTCAGGCGACCGTGGCAGAGCTGGTTATAGAAGGACTCAAAAAACAGCTTTCTGACACGAAACGAACGGTCACGGAGCTCGACAAGCAGCTTTCTGACACGAAGGAAGAGTCCGAGGGTCTGAGGAGTCAGCTATTGGATGAGAGGGGGAGCGTGACTAACCTCGACGGTCAGCTGTCAGCAGCTCAAAATGAAGTTACCAAACTCAACTCGCGCTTGTCTAAGTGCAAGAGTGAATCCGCTGAATTCAAGAAGAAATGGGAGGAGGCCAAGGGAACGGTCGAGGACCTCAAAAAACAGCTATCCGAATCGAAGTGGATGATCTCGGAGCTTGACAAGCAGCTGTTAGACACACAGGAAGGATCCGACGATCTCAAAAACCAGTTGTTCGAAGCAAGAAATAAACTCGGCCAACTTTGCTGTCAGGTGTCCCAGGCAAAGGCGAAGAAAGAAGAGCTCGAAAAACAGGTATCTGACTCGACGGGAACGATTTCGGAGCTCAGTCAGCAGCTGTCAGATACGAAGGAAGAGTCTGACAATCTGAGAAGTCAGCTGTCGGATGCGAGTGAAAGAGTCACCGAACTCGACAGCCAGCTCTCGGAAACCAAGCAACTAGTCATCCAACTCAACTTGCATTTGTCCGTGGGCAAGAACGAAAGCACCGGACTCAAGAGGCAATGGGAAAAGGCCAAGGACATCGTTGCCGCAAAAACCGGGCAGTCGACAACGAAAGGATTCAGCGAAGTGGGGGCGATTCTGCACCAGTCGCAGCAAAAGGCGGTTGCAATCAGACGCAGCTTATCCGATCGGGAAAGCGAGGTCGACGAACTCAAGAGAGTGAACTCTGAACTTCGCGGGCAGTTAGAGGAAGCCAAGCGGAGAGAAAAGAGCTGCGGTAGAATAGTCATGAGTAGAGTTCCGAATATCCTTGACATTCTGGCTGAAGTTCAGACCCATCGGAATCAGGAGATTTTGTTTCAAAGATACACGGACGATGGCGAACCGATTCAAGGAGAGATTTGGACGTTCCCGATCACAGAGGCTGAGTCAAGGGACATGGAGAGATTAATGTCGGGTATTAGAAGTAGGGCTCAGCAGATTTTTTGGTGACAGAACCCGTGACTGATCCGTAATAAGTGATTCAGATTAGACGGGAAGAAATATCACTAATACGGTATCAACAACTTGCCATTATACGATCAATAGGTCTTATTTCTACCACACAGTACTATCTGCAGGTAAGAAATATGAGGTGTGCTCTTTAGTCGAGGGCCATACTGCCGTGCTAAGGAAGAACGTCGTATGAACATTCGAGAGTTGCCAAATTTCCCTGGATAAAACATGTATTTTTGACGACATTTGTGCACATTTTTCTTTGAAATTTTCAGATAACTTAGATTAAATTGCGTACAAAATCGTCTGAAAATTTTGGAAAGAAATATTCACAATTTCCTCAGTAATATAAGTTTTTATCGAAGGAAACTTGGCAACCTCTGAAGGCTCATACGGCGTTCTTACTTAGCATGGCAGCATACTGCCGTGCTAAGGAAAAACGCTGTATGAGCCTTCAGCCTTCAGGCGTTGCCAAATTTCCTCGGACAAATCACTAATTTCAGGGAAATTTGTGAATATTTTTCTTCCAATTTTTCAATATTGTTTGTAGTTTGATCTAAAGTGTCTAAAAATTTCAAGGAAACATATCCTCAACTCTCCTAAAAAATGAACACTTTCTCGGAGGAAATTTGGCAACTCTCGAATGTTCATACGACGTTCCTCCTTAGCACAGCAGCATGCTACGCGGGGTTTCATCACCGTGCTAAAGAGAAACGCCGTATTAACCATCAGACGTTGCTAATTTTTATTATGTTCAATACGAATTTCAGGAAAATTTTGGATGTATATCATTCAAACTTGTGCTTGTCGATATACAAACGGACGTATTTTCCCTCTTGAATGCATGGTATTGTGCCAGCTGTAAGCACACTAGCGAGTGCGTGCAGAGGAGTCAAAGTGATCTTCGTTGGGTTTGGTTAGGTTAAGCAACTAAACTAACTTCCCGGCAAAGGTGGGAGTATCATCTAAATTTGAAGGCGTTCCTCGCCGAGGTCATCTTCGTTGGGTTTGGTTAGGTTCAGCAACTAAACTAACTTCCCGGCAGAGCTGTGAGTATCATCTGGATTTGAAGGCGTTCCTCGCCGAGGTTTTGGCTCTGATGTTCCTTATCAATGAAACCTTCGGTACGTCGATGAAGAATGAGTGGGAATTATAAAGCGCCAGAGGCGACGATGTAGCTGCGTAACGACGATTCGAGGCATTAACTCATGAGCCCTGTCCGCAACGCTCTAGACATATGCCCATGGCTCATGAGTCCCACACGCAGTTGGCACAATGGCACATAGTTCCGTTTGCTGAATTGGAAGAACGGGATTTTACATTCTGCCAAATGGAACTATGTGCTAACTGCATGCATGACTCTTGAGCCGTGAGTTTCTAAAGCGTTGCGGACAGGGCTCATGAGTTGATGCCTCGAATCGTCCTTCTTCGACTCGGTCGTCGCTGCTGACGTCACTGGTGCTTTGTAATTCCTATCCATTCTTACGACTCTCGACTAACGAGCACACCCCATCTTTCCCACCTGCACATAGTTCTGTCAGTAGAAATACGTCCAATTAAGTTTTGTCGTATCAGCAAAGTCGGTGAAAGAAACCGAGGGTCATCATTACTGTCAATAGTCGCTGTAAAAAACTCGCACTGTTAACGGAAGAATCATCATATTCCAATAATGATCCTAACAATTTAAATTGCTTTTAATCAAACAATTATTTGTCCTAGTTTTCATCAAGGCAGCCTAACGGTCTGTACCAAATATTTCAGCCAGCTAATGTTAATGGAGCATGGTACAAGTTGATTTAAAAGTCGTGAGATAACCCTGTCACCACTATCCAAATTTATTTCGGTTAGAACGGAGATGTTGCATGCGTAAGGAATTTGCGATTTGACTACTGATTCTTACGAAAAAGTTCGCGAGAAACACGATGGTGCCACTGGTTTTCTCTGAAATCAACTCCCAAGCTCAAAAAAAGCTCTCAAGTTGAGGCCAAAATGAAGGGGATATCCCACGCTATCCTGAGAGTCCACCTCTACATCAAGACGAACTCTCCATGCAAAAGCTAGGGAGCAATTACATTTGCAGGGATGCCGTGTTTTCAGTTTTGGAGTCCCCAAACAAAGTGGCAACCCTGCCAATGTATTTGCTCCCTATCTTTGCATGGAGAGTTTGTTTTGATGTAGAAGTGGTCTCTCAGGATAGCGTGGGATATCCCTTCCATTTTGGCCTCAACTTGAGAGCTTTTTTTGAGCTTGGGAGTTGATTTCAGAGAAAACCAGTGGCACCATCGTTTTTCTCGCGAACTTTTACATAAGAATCAATAGTCAAATCGCAAATTCCTCACACATGCAACATCTCCATTGTGTTGTTAACGAACTCCAATACGTAGCATCATCGTAACGCGTGACAATCGTGACATACAACGCCTAGGGCGCGAAGTGCTTCGGGGGTTGGACCGCGATGCGATTAGGGGGTGTACCCCCTAGTTTCGTATATAAGTATTTCAATGTATTCGTCCCATCTATGTAATTTTATTTGATTTTTTCATGTTTAATCAGAGATATACTTTTAGGTTTCAAGTTTAGTGGGTGAATAAAAAATCTATTAGTGTTGTATTTTCGATTAATTAATTTCAAGCCAGCTTTCCTTAGATTGATAATTTGGTTCATGGCGAGTTTAGATGTTATGAATCAACTCCCGGTTTCTAGATTTCATTCTTTAAAAGAGGGCAGATTGATTTTGCTCCCAGAAAAATCGCTGCTATAATTTGTTTACCTTCATGGTGACTGCATAAGCGCCCTCCTAATTTCACCTGAAATATAGAAAAACGAACTCCTAAAAGACAGTAACACGGTGAACTTTACAAGATCGAACGAAAAATCATGAAAAAATGAAACTCTCCTCAGATGGAAATATTTCATTCGGGGAAATTTGCTCGGCAATGCCGGAAAATTCGTCGCTCCTCCAACAAAAGGGCGTACCTCGACTTTCACATGAGCCCCAAAAAGCATATAGCATTAAGGGTAAAACTGGGCTCACGTGGGAAAAGAGATACGCTTTTACGTCAGAGGGGAGACGAATTAATCGTGCAAAGGCCAGGAGACGCTCTTCCAGTAGCCCAGTACTGCTTCCAGGACTTTATGTCCACCTATGCCTACCTTTCGTCCATTAAATAAATTTCCACCGCTATTAATGTCCACTAAACGTTAAGTCCAGTCTTTATTAAGTCCACATGATTTAATGTCCAACAATGAATACGTCCAAAATTGTCCAAATTGTGGACATGATATGTCCACATTTTTTTCTTCTCATTTAAATGACAGGAACCACCTCAAAAATAAATGCATACTACTACTACCTTCATTCTTAAAAACACTTCATTCATGAATCAAGTCATGACAGAGAACAGACTCTAAGAGTAGATAAAAACATATGTTCATGTGTACACTGTACAGATATGATGAGATGAAAACCAAAGCGGGAGCCTAGGAAACGCTCCAATGCCAAATTAAACATTTTTCAGTAACAGATGCAGTCAAAATTGAAAGTCCTTTTTAACTAGTTATTTCGTGCGCCTTCAGTCTTGTAGGATACTGTGCAACGCCTCTGAAGTGAAATTGTTGCTTAAAGCGTTGCGGCGCGGCAGGCAACCAGCGTGACACGCGCATAGGCGCCTACAAACCTAACGGGATACTTCACCCGTTGCGCAATGCGTGAAGTATCCTGTTAGGTTTGTAGGCGCCAGTGCGCATTCTGCGCTGCTAACACGCCGCTCCGCTCTGTGTTAGGCTCTAATATTTAAACTCGCCAGGTCAGCGTTTTTCAACTCATAATTATGAAATGTTTGCACTCTCTGCATTGATTATTCCCTTTTAAACTGATGAAAAAGAAATATGTACTACTGGAAAATATAATGTGTTTTTCGTAGACATAATAGTGGTTCCGTGTCAAATTTAATGATTTCCAAAGCATTCAAACTTATTCTTTTATGTTTTGGGTTTTTACTGTGCTGCAGCGTGGTGTAAACGCAACTAAACGCTCGAAATTGGACGTATTTGACTTAAGGAGGTCGATGTACAAATAAGTTAAAAACAAAAATTGCGTGATTCTTAGTTTTTTTCCTCTTTGATTAATTTTTGTATAGTTTCTTTTATCACAACTACGGCTCATTGAGATTCATATCGATGCCATTGCCTGGAAGAAGTTTTACAAATATTTAACACGTTTTAAAAATGTAAATGTTTTTAAAACGAAGTAATCAATTTCATTAAAAAAAAGAATGTACATTCAAGGCATATTTTATATCGGAAATTTCAAGGATAGAAATGAAACCAAGTATTTACCAAGATGAATCAAAAGAAGAAATTAACATTTCATTTAAAATATGAGTGACGATAACAACACCTCATTCTCTCTTAATTTTCTCATTTCGATATTGTCAATATAATTTTACACACGGACTAAAATATGACGCTTGAATTTGATTTTAGTGGACTTTACATTTGTGGACTTAACTTAGTGGACGTTTAAGTAATGGACTTAACAATAGTGTGGGCTTTAGAACGGTGGACGTAAACATTGTGGACGAAAAGTCTGTGGACATAAAGTCCGTGTACTCGAGTACTATTACTATAATAGTAATACTATTAACCAATGTTACTACAACACTTGGCGAAGACCTTTGCACAAGGTAAGTAATTAAGGACCACAACATATCGAAGAGGTAAGTCCGCAACCCTGTATCTCGTTTGTGATGTTTGAAAATGCCCACTCCTGTTTTATTTTTTTTAAAGAGGAACAAATAGACACCAATCCTTAAAAATTTCGCAGAATTTTCTTCCCACAGAGAGAAAAATCACGGCAGTTTTCAAGAATTATCATTGATCGGTTTTCTACATAAAAAATAAAGTATGCCAGGAAGTCTGGAACGTCACAACCCGAGATACGTGGTTAAATTGCGGACTTACACAGCTTTCCTCATTTAAATACCATGCAAAAGACGGAAAACATCGCGGTAACTTCTAAAATTAACTTAACAAACAATTTTAGAAGTTACTTCACTAAAACTACATAATAAATTACATTATTTGAACTTCCCGCTCAAGAAGAAACCACAATCACCAAATTGAGTATTGAAATCAACAATTTCGATGGGCAAATAACTCGAGTCTCCCACGCACATTTCTTTCTTCTCCTTCTGATACAAGGTATCATTAATTTTGTCAAAAAAAAAAAGTTAGTGCGAGGGAAAATTCGTCCATCATCAAATCCACCGATATTAATGTAGTGTTTGATATGACTGCAGTGGACTCGAGTTTTTCTGTGATCGTGAAATGTGGAATACCGTTAAAAAAAGATTAAATTCTTACTAATGTGCTAAAATTTAAAAAAAGCTTAAAGTGTTCTTCATGTTCTACATAAATTTTAAAGAGGGAGAGATTTTTTGGCTTTTGATTTCACACCCTGCCTGTGTCCAGTGGTCCGTTTCTGGTGACTTAAACGCTCGAGCAGAAAAGATGGTCGCTCGGTCATCCTGTTATATTTGGGGGAGGGAAGGCATTTGAATATAGCTGGATGAGGTTTACAGTCATCTGTAGTTCAATTTAGTTCCTGTTTTTGAAACTTCAACCCTTGATTTATTTTTCCTGCAATTGAATATAGCTTTGCACCCGAATCAATTAAACAGGCGTCGGGGTATCTTTATAAGAAGCCGCATCAGTTATACTGAATTTTAAGCGCTCAGCCGTTAGGCAGCGCTTTTTGATTTCGACTTGCCTCTGAGTACTAGTATACTAGTGCTAATGCGTTTAAATGGCGCACCAGCTCATCGATGTGTAGGCCTTTTTTTTTGGGGGGGGGGGGCATTTTTAAAATAAATAAAGCTGTGAAAACTGTATTTTATGCTTTTAACGTAATGCGCAGGTAGTTTCGATCGTTTGTCTATAAGAAAATTTCTTAGCGGTAGAGTAATTCTTATCGAAATTGATCGTTGAACTCAAATGAAGCCTAAAAAAAACGCGCCTGATGAGCTCAACGGTGAGCTCATTTTCGGGAAACAAAAATACGCGTTAACGGTTTCCTTGGTAACCTTTGTTTGCTATTAGCTGATGTTTTATTTCCATTTCCCAGCCAAGTCGACTGAGTTTAAACTTCCTTTCTTCACTAAATACATTTACTAACATCTGAGCGCTTTTCTAATACGACAGTATTAGAACTTTCCCGCTTGTTTTACTTTTTTAGAATATGACTTTTAATGTTGGATACTGCATTAAAAAACTTGATATCATACACCAAATTGCACCCAAATCAGTTGAATAACATACTGGTTTAGGCTTCACCACCATCTCGGATTCTCGAATTTTCCTTGACAAATATACTCGAATACCGCAAGTTTCCCTCAAATTGGTTGGAGAGACACCAAGATAGCATTTTACGTCTCACTCGCCATCTTGAAATTTATAATGTTGATAATCCAGTGGCGATTTTACGAGCTGGCAACACTGTTTTTTCTTCATTTAAATCCATTGAAAATATCGATTTTAAGTGAAGCAAGCTGCCTCGCCAAGAACCGATTTATTTACATACATTTAAATGGAGGGAAAACAATGTTGCCAACTTCGAGAATCGCCACTGTGATAATCTCACCTCAATTTCAGGTTCCTCGTTTGAAAATGTGAGATATGCACCCCGCACAAAGTGGTAAAGAGTTGAAATAGTGTGTGACGAAGAATTTAATTTGGAAACTCCATAAAAGGTTATATTGACAAACTAACTGGACTGCATTTTGCAATTCGGAACTATAAATTCTGGCCCGGTTTAAAAACAACGTATGTGCCATTACTTTCCCTATGCACATAGGTAGGTGTTTTTTTTCAGATGAGCCAGAATTTATAGTTTCAAATCGCAAAATGCAGTCCAATTGACCGGCTGTCATGATTTCTCCAAAAAATGTGTTGCACGATCGAGATGAAATTTTCTAAAAAAAAAATTCGTACCTCTCTATCCCTTCCCGAAGGAGCCCCCTCCCCTTCCACAAATTTTGATGACTTAGAAATTTAAAGCTGCGTAGACTGTGAACTCCGGCTGAAAAAATTGCGCCATCGAGATCGTTGCAACTGTGGAAAGGATATATTTTCGGACGTCATCTTGACTTTCTCGGCGACGCGTGTATAAATGGGAGCCGAAAATTGTTGTCAGATAGTGCTGAGAAATCAGCTTTTTCTCCCATTTTAACACATGACCAATTTCTACAATTAATTGCACAATCTGAAAACGTTGGAGCTCAACTTTGAACTGTTCGATTCGTGAGTCAATGCTGTTCAAAAAAAAAAAAAAATCAGAAAAAATGTGTGGTCTAAGAGCACTTTACATTTCATAAATGGAAGAGTGAAAAATTTCTGAGTAAGGTCGTTGCCGCCAGGCCCATGACGCACGTATATCATCGCTTCTTTTGCGTAAGGGCATATCTTGATCTCCACATGAGCCCCCGAAAGCATTGATTTACATGCAAAACAGGGATCACGTGGAAATTGAGGTACGCCCTCACGTCAGATATGGGCGAGGGGTGACAATATGCTCAGCAGGTGGGAAAGAGGAACGGAAACAAATATGAGGGGAAAATTCTCCTGCCATATTCTCGAATTTTGTTTTGTTTTTTGTTTTTTTCTCTCTCTACAGAAATAAAAAAAAAACACCACTAACATTCAGTTTTACTGTTTTAAACTTGAGTAGTTGCTTTTGAGTGCACAGGGAAAAGCTTCATCTGGATGGAGATCAGACCTCGGACTCTTAGAAAAGAAAAACAATGTGTGTTAATACCTTTGTGATTTTAATTATATTCGTTTTACAAAATGGCGTGATATATTATTTGTTCTAATAGAAATCACATACGAAGCATTTTGAAACTTGGCGGCTGTGAATCCTGTGCTTTCACGATTTTAGTCCTGATTAAGTCACTTTTTTTTTTTTTAAATATATCATCTAAAATGAGGATAATTCTTCTATTCTTGTTACCAGTCAGTGTGCTAGCACCTCGAAGTGACGCAGAAATTCTCAGTAAGTAAAACTTCGTCGTTTGTAAGTCTTTTTGTGTTTATTTTCCGAAAAAAATGAAATTCAAAGAAAATGTAAAAGTTACTGTCAGTTTTACGACTGATTGCTAATGTTTAGAGTGCAGAGGCAATGAATTGTCAGTCATTTTGGTTTTTTTTTGCATTTTAGACAAATATCACTTTAGAAAACGATATATATTAAGCTCTAAAAAGGTGAAATACTTTATTTGATTTGATTCCGGCATTTTCATAAGTTTTCTGAAGTTTAATTATTTTTCAACGTTGATTCGATTGTATTTTTAAAATGGTATGGTATAATGAGGATTTCAAAGTTTTCAGATAACTTCATTGAGATTTTCTGCTTGTGAATAATGAGAACGGCACCTCTGATCACACGTCTTGATAATACTAAACCCGAACCTCAAAAATACCATTTACTTCAATGATTTTGGGAACGGGGATGATCATAATTCATGACATATGCTTAATATAAACAAACAACTGTTGCAACTACGAATTTAAACAAGAAAGAGCCAACGCTGTTGCTATACAGTTTTAGTAGACATTTTTAAATTTAATCAAACACTTAACTACCTACTGCCGTGCTAACATGAACATTCGAGAGTTTCCAAATTTCCTCCAATAAAACGTTTGTTTTAAGGAGAGTTACAAATATTTTCTCTTGACATTTTCAAATAGTTTAGATCCCATTGCGAGTGTAATTCTTTGAAAAATTGGATGAAAAATATTCCGAAATTCCCCATAAAATTCGCGTTCTATCAAGTAAAGTTTGGCAAAATCAAAAGGTTCATACGGCGTTCTTGCTAGACGGCAGTACTCTCTTGCATCCTAGAATTTCCGGCAGCAAGTATTAGATTTCTGGAATTTCAATCATACGTCTAGTTGAAATAAATTGAAATCTGGTACTAAACTATGCTTGATTCCGTGGGAATTATATCGATGGATAGAGTGGAGATTCACGTACCTCTAGTGCGGAAATTCAATAGTTTTACTCCTATTTTATTTTTTTCGAAGAAAAAGTATAGCCAATTTTATAGCTTGAAATTTTTACAAAATATTTTGTCAACAGAGAAAAAAAATGAAGATAGTTTTCAAAAAATTACGTTGATTGATTTTCCAAAGTAGAAATAAAGAGTGGTTAGAAGTCTGCGATGTCGCAAACAGAGATACGTGATTTCACACTTTGGCCATTGATATCACCAGCTTAGAGAAGGAGAGTCGTAACCAGTGGCGTGACGTAAATTACGATATATCGATTGTTATACCATTTAAACCTATGGAAAAGGATCGATAAATAGGGTGTTCGCAGCGAACACCTGAATAATCGATTCTTTACCATAGGTTTAAATGGCATAACAATCGATATATCGCAATTCACGCCACGCCACTGGTCGTAACAAACATTTTTAGACGTATCTAGTGATATCAACGGTCCATATGCCTAGGAGGAGCTCTATACTGGCGGAAAATCGATGGTGCTGTTCTGCGTTTGACGTTGACGTAATTGCGAAATTTTCAAAGCTTAAATCAGTTTCGAAAGTAACGCGGAGCCGCAAGGCAAATTTTATATAAAAGTGAAATTTAGAAGAAAAAGTGAAATCTAGAAATGGATAAAGTGCGGTGACCTTTCTCCTCGTACTTGCGGATGTTAGCTGGTATCTGTAAGTTATCCTTTTCTAGATAAAAAATTTCCCCAAAGAGCAGCAGACACTGATATCAGGTGAAAAACAAGGGAGAAAAACTGAAAACAAGGCTAAAATACACAATTAATGAAAATCGAAACGTTTCGACTCAAAACTGAGTCATTTTCAGTCAGAAATACAATAAAAATTTTAAAAAAAAACGATGAAAACCTGAGCCCTATATGAAGGTGGCCAGGATCTGCATGAGAAAAATGATCATTTTTCAAAAAAGATCAATTTTCTCAGATCGGGGTTTTTTCATCATTATTTTTAAAATTTTTTATTGTATTTCCGACTAAAAATTACTCAGTTTTGAGTAGAAACGTCTCGGTTTTTATTAATGGTGTGTTTTAGCCTTGTTCCCCGTTTTCCCCCTTGTTTTTCACCTGTATCTTTCTCTATTTACCTACCTAGTTTCAAAACCACAAATTGCTCATCCTGTCGTAAATCTTATAACTTGTGATTTATAGCGGTAATTTTTACGTTGATCTTTTACATTGATCAGAGGAGTACAACGATCTCCTGCTACTGTCTGGAAATGAGTGCGAAAACACCTGCAAACTCAAACATGGTTTTTACGAAGACGGTGAAGGGATCCTTAAACTTGCTAGTGTTACGGAGAAGTCTTGCTTTGGAAAATGCAAATGTGCGATACCCGCGGATCTCAGGACATTCATCGAAATCCGAATATCACAAAAGGTACTAAAATTTCTTTAAATCCTTTTGAAAATGCAATCTAACGCGTCCCTTTCAGAAGCTGCATTTCCTTTTTCACACCTAGCGACTTCGTGCTTCCCTTCCTTCTTCGTTTATCTGCCACCTGACTTTTAAGATTTCTGATCCAAGTAGCATTTTTCAACTTGAAAATCGCGGTATTTTGAAATCACGTTGCGATTCTTCTACGACTTTTTGGCGATAAAATCCCTAAGATCACCAACATCTGAGCGGTTATCCTCGATCTTGTAGCGTTTTTATATCTATAAAATCACGTCTCATAAAATCGAAATTTTATCTCAATTTATCGCGATTTTTTATTCGATAATATTGCGGTAAATCGACGTGGATAAAATTTCAATACATTCTCCGATCAAATCGCGACCTATCGCGATCATTGCTACGTGGAAGATAGATTCAACAACCACATGAGTTTCGAGTGGTCTGAAACCAGATATACATTATGTGGCTAATTTATCGGTTGCATAACAGAATGAAAGGAAATAGTATTGAATGGAACGGAAGGAAGCGAACGAATCAGTAGTGAGGTGTGAATCATGGATTATCGATATTTCCCCATTTGAAGGTATGGTAAAGAATCGATTATTTAGGTGTTCGTCGCGAACACCTAAATAGGTAATCGATCTTTTTCCATAGGCTTAAATGGTAGATTAATCGATAAATCGCAAAGTACACCACGCCACTGAAACGAATGTGGTCATTTAGGTTTTTACTAAGAAGCTTCTCAACAGAATTAAAAAAACAGTCGAAGTCAATGATGCTGCGTTTTCTAAATTCGCAAAATTGCAAAACTACTAATTTTGCGTCACAATAAAGAAAAAAAAGAAAAAATAGAAGAAACATAGGAAAATAGAAATAGAAAAATGAGTATTTGCATCGCAACGTTTAAAAATCAATCGTTTTTCTTCGATCATTTTACATCTTTTTAAAGAAAACTTACAAATGTATCCCCTTAACTACCTACAGAAATTTTCAGAATGAACTGTTGGATTGTTTTCTTCATGAAACATGAAAATTTCTAATGACACCACATGCTGCAAGTACTATAATCTATGATGGCTGCTTTGCTTTTTGGTTTTTCCCGCGATTTTTCCTGTTTTTTTTTTTTTTTTTTTTTTTTTTTTTTTTGGGATGAGTTGCTATTTGTTGAAGAGCTCTAAGTACCGAGGAAAAATGGGAATTTTAAGCTTCAATTCCTGTCAGCCACTTCCATTAGATGCGAGACACATTTTTACGCTACAAATGCACAAAGAAAAAAACGATGATCAAAACAGGGGCTGCAAAGCATGTTTCAAGTAAAAAAGAAACGGAATGAAGAAGAAAAATACGCGAACACTCAATTTGATGCATCATTTCAACCGCTGTAAAGGTATGGTGTGGATACCGAGTGGAAAATTTTAGATCACTTCAAAGTTTAATTCCGAGTCAATTTTTTCTCTTTTTACGTGCTTCCCCGTGCAGATAATATGAAGAAACCAATGTTTTTAGTTTCGTCCTACTCGTTTAATGTGTTTTTTTTTAAGGAAGAATAATGCTTATTTATTCAGAGAACATTTGTTTGATATCTGGTAAAAAATCGCATTTTTTATTGACCTCTTGATCACTCTTTGAACCGCATCATATGAGTTCAAATGATTCTTAACAGCGATAATGTGATTGCGTTCTGATATTACCGTGATATCCAAGACGGAGACAGCATTAAAACGCCAAGCCGTCATGAGCATTACGTGAGGCATGATACTAAATTGCGATCCTAACGTCATCTCCCGCTGCTGATGCAGAATCAGAGACAAGAGACCCTCGATTGGCCTTCTTGGCGACAGGCGGAAAATTTTGACAGGTGGCGACGGGGACTCAGCACTTCTTGAAGTTAATTACATGGGAGCAACAGTATCAATCTGTAATCATCATTATCAATCAGCAGTGATAATCATACCTACTAGGTGGATGATGAGCTTCGGGTCACGTAGTGAGCCAGATTAGTTTGCCGAACTTCGGTATCAGTGTTCGAAACTCACAGGCGCCAACGAGCCCAATGCGCCTAAAAAATCGGCAATGGCGCCTAAAAAATGAAGGCTTTGCGCCAACGTGGCCCCTAAAAATTGCCCCCTAAATATCTGAATTTTCATATCAGGTGATTATTCGAAATTTTCAGCACTACAAGTGAAAGCTTTTTCCATTCTTCACGATTTCATCCTTTGTGCTTTTGTCTTCCCCGAGTTACAGCTACTTACTAGTTCTGTTACGAAGACATCTTGCATCGAACTTTTCACTAAATGCGCCGTAATATATAGGCAAAAAGTAAATTTGGCCCCTAGGAAATCTTCAGTGGCGCCTAAAAATCGGGCTTGATGCGCCACTTGGCTCCTAAAACTCAAAGGTGAGTTTCGAACACTGTGCCATTTACACCTATGGAAAAGTATCGATGAACAGGGTGCTCGCAGCGAACACCTAAGTAATCGATTATTTACCACAGCTTCCAATGGGGAGATATCGATAGATCGCAAAGGGACGACTGTGATTACGACTCAGGCACTTTCAAATTACGTATTTTACAGGCAGCTAGGAATTACGATTGCATTTACAAGAGGAAAGATTTGGAGAGCGCGCGAGAAGCTTTGAGAAATGCGGCAAAGGCACTAGAAAAAAGCACCATTGAGTTCGTTTCGTTCTTGGATTTGCAAAAAAAGGCCGCAGATTTGGGAGCAGAGGAACGGAAAAGGGAGGTGACAGTAACCAGAGACACCGTAACGTACGAGAGACAACAATCAGAGAATAGAAAAGTCTCGGCACTCACCGGCCAATTAAAGGCCTCGCAGCAAGAGGTCGCGGCGCTCACCAATCAGCTATCCGCCTCGAAGGATAAATCAGCCGATCTAAAGAATCAGCTCTCCAAATCTAAGGAACAGGTGAGTCGGCTCCGGATATCCAGAGATGGAAGTTGAAATTTCACTTTTTGAAATTGTCTTGAAATCTCAAAGAGACCGAATAAAGGAGGGGTTGCGATTTGGGCCGAAATCGGCCCCTCCACGGAATTGAGAAATTTATGGATGTATGGCAGTTGACGGTGCATATTTGACAGAAATAATCGAGTTTTGCCGATACTCACGTTTTTTGGCTGCGAAACAGGGACCTAAACATGGCTTCAGAGCCGAAAATAGCTGAAAATCCATGTTTTTCGCGGTTCTACCTAAGATTTCGACCTGGGCCCAAAGGTGACGGATGATGAGACTCGAATATGGTGTCAAGGACACCTACACGCGTAACATACTTGAATATGATCAACCGTCGCCCTTGGGCCCAACTTCAAAATCGAACTTTACCAACTTTTTAGCCCGAAATAGCTGAAAATCCATGTTTTTCGCGGTTCTACCTCAGATTTCGACCTGGGCCCAAAGGCGACGGATGATGAGACTCGAATATGGTGTCAAGGACACCTAGACACGTAACATAATTGAATATGATCAACCGTCGCCCTTGAGCCCAACTTCAAAATCGAACTTTACCAACTTTTTAGCCCGAAATAGCTGAAAATCCATGTTTTTCGCGGTTCTACCTCAGATTTCGACCTGGGCCCAAAGGCGAGGGGTGATGAGCTTCGAATATGGTGTCAAGAGCATCCACACGCGTAACATACTTGAATATGATCAACCGTCGCCTTTGGGCCCAACTTCAAAATCGAACTTTTTCAACTTTTTAGCCCGAAATAGCTGAAAAACCATGTTTTTCGCGGTTCTACCTCAGATTTCGACCTGAGCCCAAAGGCGACGGGTGATGAACTTTTCCAACTTTGAACCAGCAACATCTGAATATCAGTGTTTTCATACTGCATACACTTATGGTCAACCATCGATTATAGGCCTATGTAAAAATACGCCTAATATTGCGGTTTTCTAATCTTCTAATTCGGTTTTTTATCTGCATATGACATGTCATAACTTTGTTTATTTTTTGTTCGGGACTTGATAAATTACTTTTTTTTGAAACGTGAGTATCGGCAAAACTCGATTATTTCTGTCAAATATGCACCGTCAACTGCCATACATCCGAAAATTGCTCAATTCCGTGGAGGGGCCGATTTCGGCCCAAATCGCAACCCCTATTTTGACAAAATGTGCAATGGACTACTAGACAAGGTATAATTCACGTAGAACACGATTCTTGCATCGAAAATTACTGAAATAAACTCCAAAGTAAGATATTAACGTTTTTATTTTTACACTGGTCGCGGTAAATTTGAATTCCCCAATCACAAGAAATTCTGGCCTCATTTGATCTAAACAGTTAGGTATAATTGATGTATTTATTTGTAGGGGTGCTCTCTTGCAAGAAACCATCTGCAGACTTATAATGCACCGAAAAAACGATATAGTGCTGAGCACTAACTGTTGAGACCTACAGTCTGTAGGGCTGGACACTAAAGTTTTAGGGTTCAACGTTACTGCCAAACCAGCTGGCTTCATTTGACCTAAACAGCTAGTGCTCAGCACTATATGGTTTTTCTCGTGTATTACAAGTCCAGAGATGGTTTCTTGCAAGGAAGTAACCTCCTCCCCCACAAGAGATACATCAAACAAGAGAAGACGTTTCGCGAGTTTTGTGAAGTCAGGCTGTCTACTAAAACAGGCCGGCCAAAAATCTGTACTTTTACTGTACTTTTTCAGTACATTCCAAAAAAATTCAGTGCCTCCTCAACAGAAAAATTCAGTACATTTTTAGTACCTTCAAACTGACCAAATTCGAAAAAATTCAAAGATTTGAAGTACCCGCTCAAATTGCGACCAAAATGAAAAAAATTCCGGACATTCTTGCGAAATTTTCGCACTCTTTCAGTACTTCCGGACCGCCCTTGAAAAATCAGTACTATTTCCGGACTTTCCGGAAATTTCGGACTTGTAGCCACCCTCGTAAAGTGTGGGGCAGGCTCACTTCCACTCTAAAGTTTCCCATCTTGACAGGTAACCCAACTCAGCACTGACCTATCGGCAGCGAGGAAGGAAGTCACAATGCTTAGCAGGCAACTTTCGGAGGCTGAGAGTGACGCCGAACGCAGGCAGAAACAGTTCTCGTCGGAAGTTGACAAACTGAATGAGGAGCTGCAGCAACGAAAACAGGAGGTCAAGACTCTCAAAAATCAGTTGTCGGATGAACGGAGCAACGCAGCCGCCCTGGGCAATCAGCTGACCAAATTGAGAGCTAACATTGTCGAGCTTACCAAGAAACTCAATAATTCGGAGAAAAGTATCGCTGAGATGCACCAACAGTTGCACGATTCAAGGGTCATAATTGCCGCGCTCAATGTGGCTCTTGAGGAGTCGAGGAAAGAATGCGAGGTACTAAAGAGTGAGGTAAGTACAATTTTTTCTCCTTAAAATGGAGAAATTGCATGCAAATTTTTCACTGCTTCATCTGAGAGTGCTGAAAGAGCCGATTTCACAGTATTTTTTATAATTTTTTTCTGATGTGGGAAATAGTATAAAAACAGATTTAAATGTGAGAAAATACACCGACTAGTGACGTCATCTGGCAGGATTTCCAATTTAAACACACATACTTTAGCAAATTAGATCATTTTGTCATATCTCCTCTAATAATTGGACGTATTTCTATCAAACGGAACTATGTGATTAAGACATGCGCCCTGAGACCCATAAGAATACGTGCATAACAGGGCTCACGTCATAATGCACATGTTCCGTTTGATAGAAATACGTACAATTGTTCAATTGGACGTATTTCTGTCAAACGGAATTAAGCGCCAAATTGAGTTCCTTTTGAGGAATTTAGAATGCCGGATACCGCGTTCTGTCAAACGGAACTAAGCGCCATGGAAAAGCATTGCGAGTATAGGACGGAATGAGCCCAACGCCCGATTCCGTCGCCAATCCAAGCCCCCCTCTACCTTCCTCCTCCGATAGCGCTTAGTTCCGTTTGACAGAAATATGTACAGTTCATGATCCAGGGGTATCTTCGTGTTCAGTTCACTCAGTAGTGTCCAATTAAACACGAAATTCATCAAATTTCAGACACCTGCAAATTCTCTATTCTCTTTAATTGTTTTTAATATTCACAAACCGATTGAACGCACGAGTCGTAAGACAGTACGTTGGAATTCTTTAGCCGACGTGCGTTAAAAATCCAGGAACCTGGAAATCTCAACACAGAGGGAAAAAGCTCACATGAGCACATTTTCCCCTCCAAGAGATACGCTGTTCGGTGCAACGCTAGTTACGAACATTCAGGAGAGCAACTGCAAGTTCCGAGCTTGGTAGCAGAAAGTTCAGGAGGCTGCGCTGCACTGGATGGGTCCAATGGAGATGTTGCATGTGTGAGGAATTTGCGATTTGACTGTTGATTCTTATGTAAAAGTTCACGAGAAACACGATGGTGCCACTGTTTTTCTCTGAAATCAACTCCCAAGCTCAAAAAAAGCTCTCAAGTTGAGGCCAACATGGAGGGGATATCCCACCCTACCCTGAGAGTCCACGTCTACATCAAGACAAACTCTCCATGCAAAGATAGGGAGCAAATACATTAGCAGGGTTGCCGTGTTTTTAGTTGTGGAGTTCCCAAATGAAGAGGGCAGCCCCGTCAATATATTTGCTCCCTATCTTTGCATGGAGAGTTTGTTTTGATGTAGTGGTGGACTCTCAGGGTAGAGTGGAATATCCCCTCCATTTGGCTCCTCGCCATTTTTGCTCAACTTGAGAGCTTTTTTTGAGCTTAGGAGATGATTTCAGAGAAAACCAGTGGCACCATCGTGTTTCTCGCAAACTTTTGCATAAGAATCAACAGTTAAATCGCAAATTCCTCACGCACGCAACATCTCAATTAGACCCGAAACGCGTCTCCAGTTGCCTTCCTGAATGGTCGTAACTAGTGTTACACCAAACAACCTATCTCTTTGAGGGGAACGCGTGCTCGTGTGAGCTTTTTCCCTCTGTATTGAGATTTTCAGCTGTATGCTGATTTTTGACGCACGTTCGCTAAAACAATTCCAACGTACTGCTTTTTTTCCTGTATACTTGTTAAAATTACTACACTCTTGCGTTCTTACACTGAAAAAAAAGTATGGTGACATTTACTATGAGTCTACTTGATTTTTTACACAGTGATACTATTTAGTGGAAATAACCAGAATTATAGTAGTATTCGCCAGAACTCTGGTGATTCTTACCATAGTATGGTAAATGCCACCATAGAGTCTGGTGTTTATTACCATATTCGTATCACTGTGTCAGAGATGGTAAAATCTACCGGCATATTTTTTTCAGTGTACTTTCTCACTCCTAATTTTTTATCCAGGTGTCGCAGCTGAGAAACGAGTGCGCCGGCCTGAGGAGTCAACTGAAGGCAACCCTAGAAGAAATCTCTAAACTCAACGAGCAAAAAACACAGTCAGAGAAAGAAGCCTCCGAGTTAGGCGAGATTTTGAGGACGAAATCGGCAGCCTTCGAACGTAGGGATAAGTCAGCTGCGGAAGAACTCCAAAAGATATGGGCACTATACAGAGAGAAGAATACCGCAGTCCGCGCTATTAACGCTCGGGTGGCTGACCTGCAGAGAGAGGTCGATTCTTACCGGGTTCAGTTGAAGGGTGCGAAACAAGAACTCTCAGATACAGCCATGGAACTGAAACGCACAAAGCAAGCGTTGGACAAAACAGGCGAGGATTTGACCGCTTGCAGGAGTTTGAACGGCCAGCTTTGCGATCAGCTGGAAAACGCTCGGAAGACGTTGCGAGGGCCTTACCGGTTCAAGGGATGCGGTGAAATCGTACTGAGCAGACACCCGGATGTCGATGAAGTAATCGAAGAGGTTCAAAGCGGCGGAGGATTCACATCAGCCGTGCTGCATAGATACGGAGCTGATGGAAGACCGATACCGGGAGAGACCTGGACGCTTCCGATGACACAGACTGAGTCGGCGACGATCGATAGAGTATTGACAGAAATCAGACGACGTGGTGTCGGTTCCTCTAGAAGGTCCTCTAGTCGAGGATTTGGACTGGGCAAATAGATAAGACCAAGATTCAACGTGCAAGTCCTTTTTAAGCGCACAGCCAATGGAGATGTTGCATGTGTGAGGAATTCGCGATTTGACTACTGATTCTCATGTAAAAGTTGGCGAGAAACACGATGGTGCCACTGGTTTTCTCTCAAATTAACTCCCAAGCTCAAAAAAAGCTCTCAAGTTGAGGCCAAATGGGGAGAATATCCCACGCTATCCTGAGAGCCCACCTCTACATCAAGACAAACTCTCCATGCAAAGATAGGGAGCGAATACATTAGCAGGGTTGCCGTGTTTTCAGTTGTGGAGTCCCCGAATAAAGTGGCAGCCCTGTCAATGTATTTGCTCCCTATCTTTGCATGGAGAGTTTGTCTTGATGTAGAGGTGGACTCTCAGGATAGCGTGGGATATTCCCTCCCTTTTGGCCTCAACTTGAGAGCTTTTTTTGAGCTTGGGAGTTGATTTCAGAGAAAACCAGTGGCACCATCGTGTTTCTCGCGAACTTTTACAAAAGAATCAGAGTCAAATCGCAAATTCCTCACACATGAAACATCTCCATTGGGAGCGCTTTTTATTTCAACCTGCCTCTAAAATGGGTCACAGGTCGGTTGCGCTGGTCTCAAGATCGTGTTTTAATGCTGTATTCTTGTAGGTCAGCCGAAAATAAAAAGATCCATCTACACGGCAACTCTCATGCGTTCAATCTTGACCGAGATATCGCGCTTTGAAAAATTTGTTTATGACGTCATCCACTGCCGTAGTGACACCCTTGGTTTCATCCACCACGATTTCATCAGTCTGCGAGACACAAAGCAGTGATTACTCAACGTGAAACTCGAATGAAAGCAAGGTGAAAGAAAAGCGAGGGTGTCACTGCCGCGGTAGGTGATGTCATGAATCGAATTTTTCAAAGCGTGTAGGAAGTTGATTTTTGGACGGATCTTCTTATTTTCAGCTGATCAACAAGGACCGCGCAACTGTGACCAGCGCAACTGATCCATTTTAATGTACTCTGCCGTGCTAAGGAAGAACGCCGTATGAACATTCGAGGGTTGCCAAATTTCCTTTGTTAAAATGTGTATTTTTGAAGAGAGTTATGAATGTTTTTTCTTGGAATTTTCAAGAACTTTAGGTGAAATCGCAAACAAAATCATCTGAAAAATCGGAAGGAAAATATTCATAAGTTCACCAGGGAATTCGTGTTTTGTCGAAGGAAACTTGGCAACGCCCAAAGGTTCATACGGCGTTCTTCTTTAGCATGGGAGTGCTGGTGGCAATGCGTTCAAATGACGCACCAGCTCGACGAAAAGTCGGCTGAGAGAGGCCTATCATATTTAGAATTGATTAATCTGTGATACTTTTATTTAATGCTTTTGATGTCAATGCACGGAGGACGATATTTTTTTCTTTTTTCTTTTTGGTGTGTGTGTCCCACTAGGTGGTTTTAAAATTTCCAAAGAAACACACAGATCCGTAGAAAAATTTGGCCTAACATCAAAACTGCACAAGAAATCCTTATAGGAGCTTAGTGGAACTAGAAAAAATATTGTTTTGCTATAATATATTTTTTCGGCGGTAGTATAGTTTTCTCAAAATTGATCGTTAGAATTTTAGTGAGCGAGTTCTTTCATCTTAATGGTGCTCACTGCTCATCTTCTTTGGGGAACTTAAAAACGCGCCTATACATAGAAAAGAGCCGAGCGCTCTCTAATACTAAAGTATTCGAGCCCTTCCGCTCGTTTTTTGTTTCGTCAATGGAAACAACTATTTCTCACCGATTTTATTTTAGAAATTTCTTTTCTTTTAAAAAACTACGACCGTGCTAGCTCTTACCTTTAGGTTAAAATCGCCTTGTTCCAATCAAAAGCCAAACGGTTTTGAAGCTTTTCGCACAGCGGGTGGTGTTTAATTCTCTGAGAATGCATTGTTAATCTTTAAATTTGTATCGTTTGAAATAAAATAAATGAAAAACTCTTCTCGCAAATCGAGTGCAAAAGACTTCTTTTCTTCCTTAATCTTTGAATTTTAGCCCGTATGGAACGAATGTAAAATGTTAGCCCATGCGCGTCTATAAATTGTCTACTTTTCTTTTCGGTCGTTAAAGTCACTGAACTTGTTACCAAACCTCTCATAGAGTAGCAGTGACGATTCTTGAAAGTTGCATGGCAAAACTGCTTTTTCTCCATTTAAGTCAATGTTGCAAAATCGATTCTGAATGAGACAGCCTGTCTCACGTGGTATCGATATATTCAATGGATTTAAATGGAGCATTAACAGTGTTGCCAGCTTGTAAGAATTGCCTCTGATCAGTAGACAAGCTGCGCATTTAAGCATTCTGATACGAGTTTCTTTACTAAAATTTTACGTAGAACACAATTTAGGCGAAAACACTTACTGGAGAAAAAATACCGAAAATTACTCTTACGTATGATATTAATTAGAGGGAAATTAATTATTCACGAGGACTTTGCTCTTTTTTAAATTTTAACAACCTTTCTCTTACATGATAAAACTCTGAACATCAAGGCCAATGTTTCTAAAAAATGCTAACACTCAGACATTCCAATTCTTTGCTCATTTAAAATCGTCCCCTGCCGTTTGATTGCCTAGTGCAGAAGTCTATTTGCGTGACATATTTCCAGTTTTTTTGCGGGGCAGTGTTCAACGCGCGGGGAACGGCTAGATTAGTTTTTCCGTTTCGGTTTTTGCTCTCCTCTCCATGGAATAAAATCGTTTGGTGAAAATGTGGAGAAGAATCATTTTTGATTATGAAAATGTAAAACTGCACGGCTTCTGAGATAGATCACATTAATCTGGGATTCAAATCTACATCAGCGCCGTAGCGAAGTGATACTGCGAAGTGGAAAGCATACCAAACAATCACCCAGCATACCATGATTTCTGGGTATTGCGCTTCTTATAATTTTTGAATATTTTGGATTGTTCTCTGCAGCCTTTTTTAATTAACTTTAATGTGTATATATATTCTTTCCCATTGGCTTACACAGTATAACGACTCGTGTTGTGTTATATGTTATCTTGTTGCAAACTGATGTCAGGGTACTGTTTATCGTGCATTATCGTGGTAGAAAATTGTAAATTGAAAAATGTGCCATTTCCAATAACAGACTTTATTTTAAATTGTTTTGAACACTCTGAAAATGAAATTTGGTCCGTTCCTGTTGATAAGTTTAAGTCATTTAGCGCTCTTCGATCAGCCCAGTTCCGCAAGTGAGTACAAATATATTTAAAACTTAGTTTTAAATTTGGTAGTGTTCTCTATTTATTTTTATTTGTTTTCTTCATCTCTATTTTTCAAGAATTAAAAAGTATAACATATATCATTTCAGACAAATAGATAGTGCAAAAAGAAAAGTGCAAATAGTTTGTGCGTCTGTAATAACATCGTTTCTTTATATATTTGTAAAGTATAAAGCATTCAAGACTTCTGATGATGGTCTCCATAAGTCTAGCTTAGTCTACACCTCTGCACCTCAGCATTATTAAAAATAGTTGTCGCAATCGAAGTCTATTAAACTCATAGACACGTTGTGCACACGCGAGACCTTATGTATCAAACCTAAGAAGTCCTAAGATGGCTCCAATTCCTGTGTAATCGTAAAACATGTAAGAAGTAGGTGAAAATAATGAAGGTTTTTTCCTCTTGCATGGCAAGAAATCATCCAAATACACTGGTTTTCTTAAATTACTTGCAAATTGATCTCACTCTCTTATAATTTTCAAAACATCTTTGGACACTATCAAGTTTTAAAGGAAGAAATCCCCCCTTTCCCACGCTACCGGCTGTTCTTATTGCCAGCAAGGCAACTTTTTCATAAAATTTTAGTTGTTTATGATGTTAAATTTAAATTTAGGATACAGCAATTGGAATTTTGTCCAAAATGTTCGTGCACTCGATTTTCTCGAGGTAGGAATTTTGTATTTTTTTTTAATACATGCCAAATCATTACCATCATCATTACTCTACTGACCCTTTGAACTTACTTATTTTTTATCGGAAGTATTTCCTAAGATCCACATAACTGATGGGCAATGGACATGATTTTTGGAGGATCTCGTTTCTTCAAATTTTTGAGTTACCAACCGGAGCTTTCTTTGTCATCGAACTAGAGCAAATTTGGAGGGAGGGGGGAGGGGTTCAGCCGCCTTTTTGGGCCCAAGGACTTCCATTAAATTCCCAGCCATCGCGCCTTCATTTATTCATGTATGCAACAGAGACAACCGTGGAGTACAAATAGTTGCACAATGACGTGGCGTTAAGTGCTATAATGCGCTTTATGCCAATATAGGCGCAACGAGCCAACGACAGCAGCCATTACGGATAATTCAATATTCTAAAATGCATTACATAATTTTTATAGACTCTACACTATATGGAACGAATAATTTTGTTTGTTACGCCAGTAACTAATGCGCGCCAAGCCAATATGAGCACATAGAATGCAACCATTGCGCCTTCATGTTTTCAAATGCAACTCGGACGTCCTAAGAGTACAAATAGTTGCATCCAGGCGCGGTGATTTCAGCTAAAATTCGTCCCTTTCTTTCTCAGAGAAAACCCGACCATGATAAGATTCTTTCATTCCTTTTTTTAGTGCAAAGTAAAGAGGTGGATATGAGCAGTTACAAGAGCTTACTTAGGATGACCGAGTGCGAGTGCGAAAACGTCTGCAAAGTCTCGCACGGGTTTTTCAGAGACGACATCGACGATACATACAAGCTTGCTGGAGCTGCAGACTTCACCTATCTTCGAAATTGCAAGTGCGTCATATCGCCGGAACTCGCCAATCTCATGAGACGAAGATTTGGAGCATGGGTGAGGAAAAAACCTTTGAATAAGAATTGCCTTGACTCAAGAATGACTACGGAATTTGATTTGTTCTACCCACGTAGTTTAGCTAACTGAACATGAACAGACATATGGACTTTTTTCTCAAGCACATTAAACAGCTCATCCTAGAATTTCGGCCTCCTATGGTGTAGTGAGTATAGTGCTAGCTCTATGATAGGGAGGTCCCGGGTTCGATTCCCGACCAGGCGACCCGAGTTTTATGGTCTCAAACAAAGGTTGTCAAATGGGACGGGACTGAAGCGCGGTATTAGCCCTTGTGGGCTACTTGAAGTAGTAAAAAAAAAAAAATTGTTGAATTGTTTTTTCATGACACGCGTCATATGTGAAGTTTAAAAAACAAAATTCCAAGTCGAACTGTTCGGTGTTTCGAGAAAAGAATGTCGTGTATTACCCATAAATCTCGTTAGAAAAATCTGGAGAATTGACTTTTGAAATCTCCGACGCATAAATTGTTCCTAGTTTTCGAGATATTTCCCATGAAAAATGAACCGCCCCGGGTTATTTCCTATAAGGGCTCCAGAAAGTGGACAGTGGGCGGATCAGCCAATCAGAGACGACTCGTAAAAGCAGGGGGTGCCACGCGGCCGGAATCGGATTTTTCCTTGAATCAAAACGAAATCCGCTTAAATTAAGAGGCTTGGTTCTTGATTTAAGCTAGATTCTGATTGAATCAAGAGTACTTTTTCTTGTCGATGTTTTTAAGAGTCTGGACTCTAGATCCAATGTGTTCTTTTTTTCTCTCACGAAAGAACGTAACTACGTTTCAACGTTGCCAAATTTCCTCATGCAGACTGCATTTTTCAGGCGAATCTTGCGAATTTATTACTGAAAATTTCAATAATTTTTCTTGTCTTGTGTAAAAATCGCCCAAATTTCATCTGAAAATTTGTTATCTGCTCTTGTTTTTTCTACGGAGGGAAATGACGAATTATTGGCTCGCAGGTCGTTAAAACACATTAGCCCATTTCCGGGTGGTAAAATTTTATGAAAAATAAAATCTTGAAATTTCACGTGAAATATTTCATGAAATTTCAGAAATTTATGAAAGCCACTGAAAAATACCGGTTCCTTTGCATGTTGTCGCAAAATGTAAAAATTGTGACTTTCTCTTTTTTGGGTGTTTTATTGCGGGTTGCAATGGGTGGGGGCCGGATTAAGGGGGGGGGGGCACATGGGCCGCGGCCCATGGCGGCAAATCTAGGAGGCGGCAAATTTTGCTTCTTCTTCTTCTGCCTTCTGACTAGGGCCGTGACCCTGTTTGTCTAGCCTCTAAAACAGTAATATGATGCCGATGAGAGAGATCACTTAATTCTCCGCAATTTTGCAAATTTTGCAATTTTTTTAAATGCAGGTATAAAAAAATCGGATTTAGAAAAAAAATTACAAATAAAATCTCTCATTTCCTGAGAGTAGAGTAATTTCTGATTTTGTCGTCTTTCGGTGATACAAGAGACAGCACCTTTAATTAATCGAGTTAAGAGAGAGACCAAACACGCAATTTGGCCAGGAACGGCGCGACTGAGAGAGAAATGATGACGAGGACTTGAGATGAAAAGGAGAAGCCCTCGGCGCGGCGGTCGGCGTGTGACACATATTCTAGCCTACATTCCTACAAGACTGCACGAATACTTCACGCATTGCATCAAACACAGTGCGGTTACTGCGGAAACGGATAGCGCCTACAAGAATGCATGAATACTTCACGCATTGCGCCAAACACAGTGCGGTCAGCGTGAAACGCATAGTGCCTACAAGACTGCATGAATACTCCACGCATTGCGTCAAATACAGTGCCTTCAGCAGCGGTCGTCGGCGTGAAACTCATAGCGCCTACAAAACTGTCGGAATACTTCATGCATTGCAATGCATCCAAACACGGTGCGGTCTGCATGGCGCGGCGGCAAAAGTTAAAATCATTAAACCACATTTTTGTTTGTTCTTTCATAATTTTTCCGTTCATTTTTTATGAGTGGAAAGCCTTGTCCACGCAGAGATAGGTTTACGAAACTTAACGTTTGCGCAAAGTTCGGTGAATTTTTGCTAGTAGTGTTGACAGGGCTTTCCCAAATAATGTTTCCAACACGAGTAAACGCATCTTATGCACCCCACCCCCGCTGACACGTTCAATTGATGGTTTTTATTTATGTTTCAAAACGAATGAGAAGGCGGCGGCAAAATACAGGCGGCCCATGGGCGGCAAGTAGGTAAATCCGGCCCTGGGTTGCATACTCTATCCCCTGAAAAATATGAAATATTACACAGCCTCTTGAAATTTCATGAAATATTTCACTGGAACTTCCAATCTTTCATTTCTTTCTTACGTTTCATGCTACTCTGGTCCATTTTCAGATGAGGTTCGAATTCGGGTGCGTCAACAGCCTTGGGTATCTGAAGAGTGCTCGCGATTCACTTAGGAACCGGGCTGAGAAGAAAGGAATAGAACCTGTCGAATTCCTGACGTACTATCAGCTGCAAGAGAGAGCTGAAGCCCTCAAGAGGCAAAAATCTCAAGAACGAGAGGAAATCGACCAGGAATTGAAGAAATCCACAAGAGAGGCCGATGATCTGCGGAATAAGCTCGCGGCGGCAACGAAAGAAATCGGGAAACTGTCCACAAGTTTGACAGAATCGAAAGATGAAGCCGAAGGGATCCAGAAACAGCTATCGGAGGCTACAACAGCGGCCGCGGAATTGAAGAAACTACTAGAGGAGGAGAAAAACAGTGCTGACAAGATTCAAAAATCATTTTTCAGCAGGATTGCCAGTCTAGTGACCGGACACAGGCAGTCGACGAATGAGGCGGAGTTGCTCAAAAGGCAGCTGTCGCAGAAGAAGGAGGAAGTTGAGGGTCTGAAGAGGCAGTTGTCGGAGTCGCGAGACGAGGTGCTAGCTATCAACTCGAAGTTATCAGGGTGGCAGCAAAGCGGAGAGGACTTCGAGCGCCAGTTGGAGGAATCGAGAATACTCACCGCTGGACTGAAAGCTCAGCTGATGGACGCGCAGACGGAATCCGCCGACCTCCAAGGTTCGTCGACACAAACTATGAATGTTACGGCGATTCGATGGAAGCCATATTTTGTGTCAGAAGAGCATGCGATATATCGCATNAGTTACGACAACTCGATTATCAGCTGACTGACAGCCGGCCTTGGCTGGCCATGGAGGCCGAAACGAGTGCACCCAAACGAACGATATTGAGGGGTAAGGATCAGGAGTCCTGCGATGTCTGTCACACAAAAACAACATCAACAAATTGATCAATTAAAAAGAAAATGAGATTGGTTTGTGAATAATTTCTTAATCTATTTTCATTTTGGACCGATGGAAATAACAATTTACTCTTGATAAACCACAATTAGGTAATATTTTCATTGTTCTTGTTCACATACGAGGTACCGCCATCTTGGTGCACTCGTTTCGGCCTCCATGAGCGAGAACCAATCAGAATTGGATTTTTTTTTAGGCCACTTTCAGCCCAATCCTGGCCCAACCAATAGTGAGTTGTCGTAACTCTGGGTATAAAGGGACTCTAACACAAACTATGAATGTTAAGGTGATTCGTCGAGCTCGCGTGACGTGGTCGAACTGGCATTCGATATATCGCATCGATTAGGTAAAAAATCTCGGTCGATTTTGAATTTGTTGCAAGAAAAGGACGATAGCCAGAGTGGCAAAATTTCATGAAAAATAAAAGCTTGAAATTTCACGTGAGATATTTCCTTAAATTTTAGAAATTTGTGAAAGATATTGAAAAATACCGGTTCCTTTTCATGTTTCGCGAAGTGTAAAAATTGCGACTTTCTTCTAGTTCTGTATGTTTGAGTGCGGGTTGCATACTCTAGCCCCTGAAAAATATGAAATATTTCACAGCCTCGTGAAATTTCATGGAATATTTCGATGAAATTTCCAATCTTTTATTTTCTTTCTTACGTTTCATGGCACCCTGACGATTGCCCCTCCGCATGAGCCTGAAGAACCATTCTAAACACAAATAATGGCTGAATTCAGAGGACTGAAAGCCAAGTAAAGTCGTAGGAAAAAAACTTCGCAATTGACACAGCTATTGATTTCTGTATCGAGTGCGAGGTTTTTCCCAACTCTATTCTGCTTTTCTCCCCCAGAATTTGGCCAATTTTTGGGGATTGAATGATTTTTTAGGCTCATGCGTAGGGGCTATCGTCCTTTTTTTGGCCTCAGGAATCTTCCAAACCCAAAAATCAGTAAAATTCCGAGAAATGTAAGCAGAATAGCGTTAGGAGATATATCGCATCGATCGGGTTCAAAATCTCGGCAAATTTTGCATTTATAGCCAAAGGAAGGACGAAGGCCCCTGCATATAAGCTAATAAATCATTCTAACCCCCCCCCCCCCAANCAAAAATTGGCAAAATTCCGAGAAATGAAAGCAGAATAGTGTTAGGAAAAAAACCTCGCATTCGATACAGAAATCGATAGCTGAATCGAATGCGAGATTTTTTTCCTGACACTATTCTGCTTTCATTTCTCGGAATTTCGCTGATTTTTGGGTTTAGAATGATTCTCTAGGTTCATGCGCAGGAGCTATTGACCATTCTTTGGCTAAAAAATCAAAATCGACCGATATTTCGTGACTCAATCGAAGTGATATATCGCATGCCAGTTCGACCACGTCACTTGAGCTTGACGAATCACCTTAAATAAGTTAGTTATTTTTATTAGAAAAAATAAAATCGGCTTCGCTTTATCGTGCATGATACAACTATATTAAATAAAATTAGCATAATAGGCGCCCTTCGGGCAAAGCCCATCATCGGTAATAACATAAGCACATAGCAAAGAAAAACGAAGCAGGAACATGCTTTAACTAAAATATTAAAAACCCAATGAGTTGTGTGTGGTGTGGGCTTGTGGCAGTGCCCGAAAGGTGCCTCTGATGCTAATTTTTTAAATATATTTGGACTGCATTTCGCAATTTGGAACTATAAATTCTGACTCTTCTGGAGAAACACTTAATGTGCACAGGGAAACTAATGGCACATACGTTGTTTTTAAACCGGGCTAGAATTTATAGTTCCAAATTGCAAAATGTGGTCTATTTATACCATGGAAGGTACGGCTAAGCCGATTTTCTTTATTTTCACATTGCTATTCACAATAATGTTTAATTTTCATTAGAGACATTCAGCAGTCGATGCTATTTTATGTCTTTACAGGAAATATGAAGGATGAGCACGAAAACAAAAATTTAAATTCTGAACTTAATGAAATTTTAGTTGTAACGCTGGAACATCGGAGGTTAGTGGAAGCGAATTTTCGCGATCGAGTGTCATTCATCAAACGAATTGATCAGTGCTGAGTGATGCCGATGATCGGTGATGTCAGGAGCCAATCAGAGCTCAGATTTTTTTCCTAAATGAAATTAAGAAGAAAATAAGAAAACACGAAACACTAAAACACAGAAATTGTGAAAACACCAGACTTGAATTGACAAAACACAACAACAGATAGAGATGACAGAACAAAAATTTTGGTGAGAGATGAAGTTTCTGACATCGATTGCATCAATTCAAAAATCAATTCAAGTCCCGAGGTGAATTCGAAATTTCAAATTGATGGATTTCAACGGTCTCTGGTGAGACCAACGAAGAAGTCGAATATCATTGGAAAAAAATGCACAATCGTCGAATATCATTCAACGGTGAATGATATTCGATCGCGAAAATTCGCTTTGGGTTTGTATTGTGGGTTGACTGTTGGGGAAAACAGCTGTGAGCGGCGGTCCTTGAGGGTACAACAGTACAAATGGACTGCATTCTGCAATTCGGAACTATAAATTCTGGCCCGGTTTAAAAACAACGTATGTGCCATTAATTTCCCCAAGCACATAAATGTTTTTTCGGATGAGCCAGAATATATAGCTCCATATTGCAAAATGCATGCAGTCCAAATGTCGCATGCAGCCAGCAATCGTCGGCTATTGCAATCAGCCTGCGAGTTAACTCGTCCAGTTGTGGTAACTCGCAACTAAATAGTACCGTCTTTATCAGTAAAGATCTTCAAAATTACGGCCTTGGCAGGGTGGCAGGGAGCGCCTTCAAATCCCATGATACCCTCCGCCTTGCCGGTGAGTTAGTTTAGTTGCATATCCGAACCAACCCCAACTACGGTCAACACTTTCACTGAGAGCACTCGCAAGTATGCTAGCTGGTATCATACTGAAATTTTTTTCTTCTTATATAGCGNTTTTTTTTTTTTTTTTTTTTTTTTTGTTAAATCCGTGCGAATTTAACTTAAAGTCAGTCAGTTGAGTTAGAAAATAAACGTAGTTTCGTTATCATTAAGTTTAAGTTGAAAGAAAGATACCAGAACAACGTTCCTTTAACTCGAAAAAACTCGAGCTCGATGTTCATAATTTTTTTCTTCATTCGCTTTCATTTCTGTAAACAATTTCGGGGACGTAAATAAATTATTTTCACCAGGTCAGCTTCTCGAGGCACAGAACTCAAATGCTGGACTGGCCCATCAGTTGGCCAAAAAAAAGGAAGAGATCACCAAACTCAATAGTGAACTGACAACGGCCATAACCAAAACCGCACGAGACCAAGGAGCGTTGGCGAGGGCGAGGGCAAAGGCTAGAGCATCCAAAGAGGCAAAGGCAAATGAGATCAAAGCGCTGAGGACGAAATTACAGGAATCTGCGGGAGAAGCCGAAGGTCTTAAGGCCACTATCTTACAGAAGGAGGACGAATTCGAAGAGTTGAAGCGAGAGTTGTCAGAGTCGAAGAAGCGAGCTGGTGAGCTTAGCATGGAGCTTTCAAAGTCGAGAACAGATGCCGGTGAACTTGACAGGCAGCTGACTGAATCGAGGAAAATTTCGAACGACCTGGCGAAGCAGCTGGATGCCGCTAAGAAAAGGGTGTGCAAGACATGCGCCGGTAAGGGGTGCGTGGGTGGTTGCGGCGGGGTTCTAATTTCCAGAAGGACCTCCCCCGTGTACTGGGATTGGCCAGACGGGCCCCAAAAATACTTCATGGTATTGCACAAGTATACGCGTGATGGTAAAGAGGTAAACTCGCAGAGGAAAGTAGTCCAGATAACCAAACAAGAGCACGACGATTTGGCTGATGCCATGGACGAACCCTTGGTAAGGGTAAAAAAAATATGGCCCGACTGACCGACTGCAAATCTTACACTCAAGGTGGCATGAAATGTTTTTTTCTTTTCTTCTTCTTCTTCTTCTTTATTTTTTTGAAGGAATTTTATTTAAATATAATGTAACTACTACAAGTATTTCCTCGTATCCATCTAAATGATTTAAAACCAAAACTGAACGAATTGCATTAATTTTACCGGGTAACATTAGATAATACGATGATTATCTAAAAAAACAGGCATTGTAAAATTTTTAGAGATATTAAAACATAAAGGTTTTTAGTTTAATTGTTTCACATTCTTCCTTTCACACTCCATTCACACTCTCATTCATACCTTACAGACTTATACTTACAAAAGTAAATCTTGACGGGAGTTCAAAGGTCTTCCACCTTTTTAATCTTTTCACTAATATTGTACTATCCAAGAGGTTTACAGCCTCTTCATTGACATGTCAGCATGAAATGTGAGAAAAAAGCGAAAGATTGGAAATTTCAGCGAAATATTCCACGAAATTTTAGGCGGCTGTGAAATATTTCGTATTTTCCAGGGGCTAGAGTATGCAACCCGCACTCAAACACACTAAAATATCACAATTTTTGAATTTCGGGAAACATGAGAAGGAATCTGCATTTTTCAATATCTTTCATGGCTGCAACAGCCGAAAACGATAAACGTTTGAAAATGAAGGTATTCTTTTTAAGCGCTCAGCCGATAGGCGGCGCTTTTTGATTTCGACCTGCCACTAGAGCTCTAGTATACTAGTGCGCTCAAGCGATCAAATGGCGCACCAACTCATCGATGCACGAAACGCCATTTTTACTTTATTTTTTTTTTTTGATTACCTCATTATGTCTCTGTGAATACGATTAAATGCAAATTAGCGTAAGAAATAAATAACAGTCCTAAAACTCTCTTTGCTATGCGGTTTATAGTTATCCTATAATTACTTCTGAAAGTTCAAGATTCGCGTTCTGTTTTCCGAAAACTTTTCCACCGGTGATAACCTTATTCGGAGACCTTAGTAGAATTCGCCTACATCTAGATTATGTGTCTTTGACCTAGGTACTGGAGAGTATTGCCATCCTTTTGCCCTTCTCTGATTGGTTCATGAGTTTTGGCGTCTTTGGCCCTCTTCTGGCTTAATAAGATCAATGTTCATTTTCTGTAGGTACATAGCCGCGATTCAGATTCAGATGACACTACTCTCCCGTATTTGCTTCTCGCGTCTCGCTTACTCCTTTGTGTTTTCATATTTCGTCCATCTCCCTCCATCCATAATTAATTCCATAATCCATCCGCCTCGTTTTAGATTG
>NW_017547142.1:182870-209720 GCF_001854935.1 Bemisia tabaci | reverse complement strand
TTAGCGGCTCTGGTGCTTGCACTAGAGCTGCTATTCCGGACGGTCCCAGCTGGGGAGTATCATTGGACCATGTTACATTGGAGAGACCGCGCGTTGGTTAATGGGAATCGGCGCCATTTTCGGCTATGTTCCTTGTCATGACTTTATTTTATTGCATATTGTTTTATTGTTAGCCAATGCTATGTTGTGTAGTGTATTTTTGGAATCATGGTGATACAGTCAATAATTCAAAACTTGTCTGTGCTTTAATCTCGTGATGGAAAAAATGTACTTTACGTTCAAAATTTGAAAATTTGAATTTTAAAGTTTTCGCGGTTAAGGAAGCTCCAACCACTGGGTTGGAGCTTCCTAGTCATATTACTCGATATCAGCTGATAGCAAACAAAGGTTACCAAGGAAACCGTAAACGTCTAATGCCGTCTGCCCACGTAGCAAATGGGAGGCGAAAATGGAAGTCATCAGTGCATCGTTGAGTGTTGACGCCCGATCCCATTTTCAGACATGTTCACACGTTTTGCTTGCAAAGAAAAAAGGCGGCAAATCAATTTTTATTATTGGACCAATGAGTGTTCTCCAATTTGAGTTTGTAAACATCGTGGTTTCTAGGTTAGGTTTTTGGCTGTGTGATAAATGATATTATGCCGTCTTTGATTTTGTTAAAATGACTCGATATATGTTATTTGATAAACGATTGGAGTTTTGATAAAGTAAGTTGATTTGAATTAAAAATTGTGTCCTTAAAAAATGGATGATGAGGTGATTTGGTTAACATGGGCATTTGTGGTACTTGCGGCGTATTGGGAGTTTGTATGGAAACGACGTGGCAGTAGTCCACACTTTTTACAAGAAACTATTTTGTACAAAGTTCTGTACAAATTTTACACTATTTATACAGTAATATAATACAAAAAAATTATGTACTTTATCACAACTCACATAGCTTCAAAACAAGATAGAAAATGATGGATGCTCAGCCCCGACACATCGATGATCGCGAAATTTGCGCGGCCCGCGCAATTTTCACGTTCAACACTCACCGATGCACTGATGACTTCCATTTTCGCCTCCCATTTGCTACGTGGGCAGACGGCACACAACTACCGTGGCCATCGGGGCGATTATTGAAATGACATCGACTCTATGTCGCCGCTTACGACAAGACATATAGCCGTATCTTAATCGTGTAATATATCGCAATTCGATATTCAAAACCATTACCTACAATTTCAGATATAAAAATGCAAATTTTTTGCAGCCTCCCTAAACGACTTATCAACCATGCATTCCAAAGTTTCTTATCACAGGGCTGTGAAAATATACAATCTAATAAATACAAAATAACCAAATATCTAAAAAGACAAAATTTCAGTTACAGTCAGTTTCAGTCTTATTGTTGCACAAACTAGTTATTTGACAAAAAAAGAAGATGATCACTCAATTGAAAGAAATTGGCGCCCAATCACAACGACAAGTTAAAAAAAATACTGTAGGAGAAATTTTTTAGGATGCGGACCTCCAAAGAGCCTTCAAAATTAAAAGTATACAACAAATGATAGTGCCATGCATTCTGCATATCAAGGGCCAATACACATTTATACACCGGCTACGTAAATCTGCTAAGTTACAAAACATGAATCGACAGTTGTCGGATTATACATCAGTGACAAAATGTGTCTAGGCCCTCATTCTTGACTACAACTACTGTCGCCAGAGCCGCTCTCCGACGCGAATGCGTTGGAGCTTCCTGCCTGTTTTTTACTTCGACCTTCAACCCATTGCAGGGATCGTTAGAATTTGTCACGCATACGACTTATCTTCTCATGGAGTTCAGTTTTTAATTTGAAACAGGTCTGCGAGTTTAGTCGCTGAGGGAAGATTTTTAATTTTTTACTTCAAATTCGTGCAGTTTTTTACAGGTGAATGGGGCTTGATTTTTTTTTTTTCAATTTAGTTTTTTCACCATTCGTCATTAAATGGAGCCGTTTCTGCCGTTGAATGTGAAAAAAATGTCCGATTCTGACATTGAAAAACGGTACAGTTTTAGAATGGATCACATTCATTTAGACCTTTAATCTAGATCAACGTACTGAAAACACTGCGAAGTGAGGTGCGAATACTGATAACTGACTCATCGTTCCACGATACTAGTGCGATTGACGTCGTATCTTTTTTTCGATAATTTTACATTTACATTCTCTTTTCTTTTGTGATGATTACTGGTGTATAAAAAATAAGACTCTCTTCTTTAAATGCTCCTCGTGACCCTTCCTCGTAACCCTTCCTCGTGACCCTTCCTCGTGAAATATATCTAGTTTTTCGATTACGTGATTTTATCTATTTTCAATTACCTTGCTTGGGGTATGCAAAATAAGAAGTGAACTAGATCTGATCAAATTTTTTTTATCCATACCTTCTTAAACATCTAAAAATGAAATTATGTCCTCTACTTCTAATAATTTCGAGTCTCTCAACACTCCTGGATCAGCCCAGTTTCGCAAGTGAGTAAATATTTCGTTTATGTTTCATACAATAATACTTTATTCTTGGTTATATGTATTTGAATCACTGTGTATCATGTCATTTTACGCCCAGTGTAAATAAAACGTACAGAGCTTCATTATAAAATAATATTAAAATGCGTTCTCCTTATTTTCTTATCATTTCAAACCTTTCAAAGTACCAATCATTTTTAACCTCCAATAAGTATCTTTTCTGCATTATTTACTGATTTTTAATTTTTTAAAACTTGTTTTATATTATGAACATGCTTTACAATTAATAACCATTGCTAATTGGACTGCATTTTGCAATTTTGGGAAATTGGAACTATAAATTCTGGCCCGGTATAAACACAACGTATGTGCCTTTAGTTTCCCTATGCACATAAGTGTTTTTTCAGATGAGCCAGAATTTATAGTTCCAAATTGCGAAATGTCCAATTCTTCTCGACAGTTACAATTTTTCAATTAAAATTACATTTATTATGGTCATAAGTGTAAAAAAAAGGAGAGCCGAGTCCGTAAACAAAAAAAATATTTCCGTTTTGGCATGTTCCCTTAAATGGAGAATTTGCAATGTGTCAGAAATTTGGTAAGAATTATATTTCAAATGAAATTACTGGGAAAACTGAGCAAGAGAATATCCTCGGTATCGAAATTGAACAAGTATTGGAGGAAATATGACAAAAAAACCGAAGCTGCAAAAATACTTGCGTTTAAATAATGGAAAATGCCGCCAGACGACGTAACAAGGCGGCACATTTTCTCACTTTCAAATCTTTTTTTCTACAAATTCCATTTCTGGAAAAAATATGAAAAATACTGCAAACTCAGCTCACCAAGCACTCTCAGATAAAGCAATACAATTTTTGTGTGCAAATTCTCAGATAAGCATTATTTTTTTAGTATAATATACTAGAGATGATTCGTTTTTCCTTAAACACGTCGAAACCCATCGTTTCATTCCCCTCTTTAGTGCAAGGGCAATCAAATGAAAAGGAGATTTACAAGGACTTGCTGACTATGACCGAAGATGAGTGCGAAAACACCTGCAAAGTTACGCATGGGTTTTTCAGGAATTTCGAAGGAAGAATCAGGCTTGCTGCAACTGCTAAGTTATCGTGGCGAGGACTTTGCAAGTGCAAACCGTCGGCAGAACTTAAGGATCACATCATGGATACATTTCAGGTAAATGAAATCAAACGCAAAGGATTTGTCTCTCCCACTGAAAAAAAAAAAATCTCGGTGTATTTACTAAGAAAAGGGTAAAATTACCAAGAATTCAGGGTTCTATTTGATCCCAGTTTTTTCTTGGTAAAATTACCATTTATGGAATTGGTAATTTTACCGAGAAATCTCGGTAAAATTGTTGAACTTTCTCGGTAATTTTACCGGGCCTTGATAAAAAAGCCAATATTTTTTATCAACTGTGGTAGAATTACCGAGATAAAATGGCAAAGTTACCGGGAATTGTTTACCAATAAAAGTGGTATTCTTGCCCGAAAAAAACAGTAAAAATACCGGTTTTTAGGTAAGCTTACCAGCCTGTCTTGGTAAAATTACCAATAATAGGTAAAAGAAGTGAGATGGTAAAGGTACCAACGGACCTTGGTAAAAACGCCGAGAATTTTTTTTCAGTGCCTTACTCTTGCGAAGTGCCCATAAATATAGCAGAGCACCTTGCAGTTTAATACCAATAAACGCGCCGCGCCTGTGAATGCTAGTTAGGGTCCGTAACCCCCCCAAGGGGGGGGGACCCCCAAAATTTTTTTGGGGGGGCTCAAAAAGTAGCTCCCTTTAATCTAGGGACATCCTCCAAGTTTCAAATCTCTACCTCAATTAGGTCAAAAGTTAGAGGGGGGGGAGGGGACTTTTCGAACACCCTGTATATCGATGGATCAAGCGAATATTCAATCAAAGGAGAGCGAGCATTCTGCTTTAATATCGGCTTGTGAGCACAGTTTTCCAATCAGCAAGAAAAAAAAAACCTTCGTCTCACTCGTTCGATTCGTACTTACTTTGTATCAAAATAGTAAAAATTACATTATAATTTCAACCAAATTGTCAAAAATTTAAAATTTCAATTGACTTTATGTTATCAGTCAATCTTGTAAGAGAAACACAGAAAAAAAGTCTCTAAGCAGCTATATTTTCTTTCGATGAATACATTTTACTAGCGGAGGAGGAGAAGATGAGCAGATAGAGTTGGACTTCAGTTTGCAATTAGGAGCTACAATTTTGGGCTCATCCGTAAAAAAAAATGCAAAAACTTATGTACATAGGGAAATTAATGGTGCATGTTTCTACGCTGTTTCTAAACTGAGCCAGAAATTGCATCGTTCCGAATTGCAAAATGAAGTCCAATTGTTAGTTACACACTTGTGAGGGTAGAAGGATTTCTCCATCAGCTCCATGTCTCATATTAATGTTCATTCCTCAGTTTGGTTCTTTTTTTTTTGGCAAAATCCATTGGTGGGACGTGGAAAACATGTATATCAACGATGTAAGTCGGCAATCACATAACTCGGTTTGCGACGTCGCAGATTTCCTGTCATACTTTATTTTTTAAACGGAAAACTACTCAACGGTAATTCTTCAAAACTGCCGTGATTCTTCTTTTCAGTGCGAAGGAAATTCTGCAAAAACTTCAAGGAATTATGACAATTTGTTCTCCTTTAAAAAAATAACGTGGAGGCGGAGATTTTCAAACACCGCAAACGAGTTATGTGATTGCCGACTTACACCGTCGATATGTATAACTCATTAAACGAACAACATGCACACTGACACTTCATGATGAAGATTCCTGATTCGTTGCTGAAGAAGCCCAAATAGGTCTTATTGAGTTGATTAAACACACGAAAGTATTTTCAGCAACACGCCATTCGCACATCATGACAAATTATCCAAATTAGCACACAAGTCAACAGGCGAAAGCGTATTAAAAGTAACCTCTCTTTGTGAAAATGATCTAATGATCTAATTAGAGCATTATCTAATCTAATCTAACTAGAGCATCGAGATTATCTTCTAATAAAACCAATTTTCACGACGATGATTTAATATTTACCATTTTTGGAGCGAAATTATTTCCTCAGTGTCCCTCACAATACTTGCTACGGCTAAAATCATGCTAGGCCTAAACAAGCTGTGATGTTCGTGTACTATTCTGCCGTGCTAAGGAGTAACAGCGTAAGACCATTTGAGAGTCGCCAAATTTCCCCGTAGAAAACATGTATTCTTGAGGAAAATGATTCGTAATTTTCCTCAATATTTCCAGATATTTTAGATAAAATTGCGAACAAAATTGTATAAAAAAGTTTGAAGGAAATTATTCAAGATTCTCACGGCAAATTCGTTTTTTACTGGAGGCAATTTGACAACGTCTGAAGGCTCATGCGGCGTTCTTTCTCAGCATGGCCGTATTGCTGGCAGTGAACTCGAAAGGTTTTAATTTATTTTTTATTGTTTGCAGGGCATGCAAGGTTTGGCTGCGAAATATGCTTGCACAGTTTCCCTGGGCTATCTGAGGTCAGCACGTAACAGTTTGTACAATCGGGCGATCAATGAGGGAATAACTCCTATCGAATTCATCACAATCTATCAGGTGCAAGAGAAGTTTGATGGAATACACGAGCTTGAACGACAACAGTCGGAGAACCGGAGATCCGAAACCTTAAGGAGGCAAAAGTCACAGGACAGAAAAAACCTGGGCAATCAGCTACAGGTCTCAAGGAAAGAGGTTGAGGATCTCAAATATGAGCTAGCTAAAGCTTCAAGAAAAATCGATGAACTGCGCGAACGTGTTTCAAAATCGAAAGAGGCTGTTAACAAACTCAGAGACCAACTTTCGAAAGCGAAGGCAGAAGTGGAGGGATTGAGAGAACAACTGAATAGATCGCGGGGCGCTATCAACCTTCGTCAAAATTCCTCGAAAGGCAGAGTCGATCAACTGACCATCGAGTACAAGGCATCCAAAGATGAGGTGGACTCACTAAAGGAGCAGCTGACTTCGCAGGAGAAGACCGCCGCTGACCTCAACGCTCAACTGTCAGATTCGAGGAACAAAGCTGTCGACCTCAACTTGCAGCTTTCCGAGTGGCCTAAAAAACGAGCTGACCTCGAGAAGCAGCTGTCAGCCTCCCGGATGCTGAACGCCGAACTCAACGGTCAGTTGCTGGCCGCGCAGACGGAATCTTCAGGCCTTCGGGGTCAGCTGACAGAGGCGAATAACGCGAGGACAGCTCTCAAAGCTCAGCTGCCGAAGCTGGACAAAGAAATTGTCGATCTCAAGAATCAGCTGCAGAAGGCGAAGTCAGAAGCTGCCAGTAAGCAAAGAGAGCTGACGGAGGAAGTTAACCAAGCCGAAACGGAAAGTAACGAGGCTGTGATCGGCGAATTAAGAGAGGAATACCAGCAAGCTTTGGCGAAAGTCAGCGCTCTCAAAGCGAGTCTTTCAAAGAAACAAGACGAGAACGCGGACTTGAGACGACAGCTGTTACAGTCGCAGAGCCGAGCTGATGAACTTAGCAAGCAGCTTTCACAGTCGAAAAAAGACGCGGCTGAACTTAATAGCCAGCTGGCGGTGTCGAGAGGAACTTCCGCTGATTTGAAAAAGCAGCTGGATAAGTTCAAAAAGGAATCGGACTCGCGTAAGAAATGTGCAGCTTCCAAAGATCCCACTGAAATAGACATAATACACCAAGCTATGTTGAACAGAGATACCTGGGTCAATATAAGGAAGCCCTATAAGTACCCTATAGAAGAGCGGAGTTTCGAGATGACATCAGGTGAAATAGATGGAATGAACAAGGCTCTAACCAATATCCAGGAAAGATTAAAAAAGGGAAAGAAAGTATATAAGTAGAGGGATTTTGATTGGATGATATTGGGGACGTTTTTTTTCCCATTAACATCGGTGGAAAATGAGAGGAGGTAGCAACTTGACTCCCGTAGCACATCATTCCCATCGTTTTCCCGCCATTCCAACGAAATTGAGATTCCGTCACGTTTTTGCACTTTTTAAAAGGGAGATTGTCCAGGGTTTTGGCTCGAAAAATACGCAATAAAACACCGCGTAATCTACTCTCCCGGTACTTTTAGAATATTAAATAAAAAACACAAGGTTTGGTGAACCATCGGTTTGAAATTTGATCGTCTGCCGCGGCCTCTAGATTATCAGTAACGCTTGTCCATCTCAATCTGTATCAACTCAAAACGCGTACTCCGACGTGATAGCGAAGAGAGCAGTAAGTGTCGAATTTTCGAAATCGAGTTTCCCTCAAAATTAGACTTATCTTTGTTAGATGAAATCACTGAAATAGCTAAAACAGCATAATTCATCATAATTGTATATATAAACGAGACATTGGCGACCGTCAGTATCCGCAATAAATGACGTGGTTCCAGGCAGGACAGCAGTTAGTGACATTATTCCTCCAGAGAGCGAATGAAATCAGTGCTTTCAAGTGAAGTGCCGCCCCTTTCTGCCAATTTCTGACCTGAAAATGTGTTGGTTGTGACTTGTGTCTCCATACGCGACCACAAAAGAATGCAGGAGATAGCACTTACGGCTGTCTTGCATAACTCTAGCCTAACATGAAAATGAACAATGACTCTTTTTATGTAATTGAAGTAATCGGTCGATTTTTAATCATCCGAACGCTTTCCGAGAGTGTTTTGGATGATTATTGGCAATTTGACAGGGAATGGATCAGGGCCGGATTCACCTACTTGCCGCCCATGGGCCGCCTATATTTTGCCGCCCCCTTCTCATTCGTTTTGAAACTCAATAAAAACCATCAAATGAACGTGCCAGCGGGGGAGGGGTGCATAAGACGCATTTACTCGTGTTGAATACATTTTTTGGGAAAGCCCTGTCAACACTACTAGCAAAAGTTCACGAGACTTTGCGCGAAAATTAAGTTCCGTAAACCTATCTCTGTGTGGACAAGGCCTTCCATTCATAAGAAATGAACGAAAAAATTATGAAAGAACAAACATAAATGTGGTTCAACGATTTTAACTTCCGCCGCCGCGCCGCGCAGACCGCACCGTGTTGGACGCAATGCGTGAAGTATTCACGCAGTCTTGTAGGCGCTATGCGTTTCACGCTGACCGCACTGTGTTTGGCGCAATGCGTGAAGTATTCATGCATTCTTGTAGGCGCTATCCGTTTCATGCTGACCGCAATTACCGCACTGTGTTTGATGCCAAGCGTGAAGTATTCGTGCAGTCTTGTAGGCGCTAATATGTGTTACATGCCGATCGCCGCGCCGAGGGCTTCTCCTTTTCAACTCAAGTCCTCGTTATCATATCATTCGTTTTCGTCGCGCCGTTCTAGGCCAAATTGCGTGTTTGGTTTCTCTCGTAACTCGACTTATTAAGGGTGCTGTCTCTTGTATCACTAAGAGATGAAAAAATTAGAAATTACTATACTCTCAGGAAATGAGAGAATTTGTCGCCTTTTCTCGTTTATAATTTTGCTTTTATAAATCCGATTTTTTTTATACCTACACTTTAAAAAATTGCAAATTTTTGCCGCCCCTTAGATTTGCCGCCATGGGCCGCGGCCCATGTGGCCACCCCCTTAATCCGGCCCTGGAATGGATGAAAAAAATGAAAAATGAAAATGAATTTAAAATGAATTATGAAGGGTCTTCACAGAATTCTTTCAGACTATAATACGCCTTATTTTTAAGTTTTAATCTCAACTGGTTGATGCTCTCTGGACCTATACGCGCTCTCCGCTATCACGGCAGTATTTTCTAGTCCTTTCGAGAGTGTCAACGTGACACTTCCCCACTGGTCAAGATCGTTCCATCAATTCGGTCGTCAAACTCTGATTCTTCCGTTGTCAGTCCTGCTCCGCTGTGCCATACAAAAACCGCGGATATCTGTTTTAATTCTGTGGGGGTTACGAGGTTTTTGAATCCTGAGATGGTGGTTAGCTTGACGAACTTTCCACGCCTGGAACGAAACCGTTCATCGTGTGTTTTAAGCAATGACCGGGACATTTCGAGGCGATCTGGATCGCTCCGCGTAATCAATTAGGAACAGTAATGTCTATCGAAACGGTAGATACGCTCCGGTGTAACCGAATCCGAAAATCGAGTGACACATTTTGGATTGCGTTCACAGCTCCTGTCGCTCTGTGGATCAATGGACCACTAGATAAGTTACGAATTTCAGCATTCTGATACATGTTTCTTCACCAAAATTTCACGTAAAACACGATGCACACAACGAAAATTACCGAAGTTAACTCCTTACGAAGATATTTATTGATTCTTGATGCGTGAATTCAAACCACCCGCTCATGAAAAATCAACGCTGTACGTGATTCACATCGCGCGCTAAACGTTATCATGAACGTCTCTGCGATAAAAAAAATCTGGCAACCTCAATCTTGACGATTTGGCTCAGCTATGGCAAATTGCTTATAGTTTGAACAACACATGGTGCGACATGAACATTGCTCGACAGAGGAGCTTACTGAAACCGTTGTAGTGCGCGATTTGATTCACGTAGAGCTTTGAGTTTCTTGTGAGCGGGCAGTTCAAATTCCTCGTAACCAATGTGAAATAAAAACGTTAATGTCTTCGTTAGGAGTCGGTTTAAGTAAATTTCGTTGTGCGAATCGTGCTCTACTTGAAATTCTGACTAGGACTCAGACACTATAGCTCTGGCTCTACCATAAAAGCACGTATCCACGTAGGGAAACTAATGGCAAATATGTTGTTTCTGTAATGAGCCAGAAATAGTAATTTCTTATTGCAAAATATAATCTAATTTGTACTAAATTGAGATAAATGTGAAATGTTAGTGGTTAGTCGTTTTTTAATGGATTTGAGAATTGTATGATAGCGGAGTCTCTTGTAACTCCAGCTCATATTGAACCGAAATGATATTACTTATTTTCTAATTTTGGAAGAAAAAGTCTCTCGAATCCAGAGTCCAGACTCTTAGAAACTTTGACATGAAAAAATACTCTTGATTCAATCGGATTATTGCTTGAATCAAAAGGAAATTCGCTGAAATTAAAAGGCTTGGCTCTCGATTCAAGTAAAAATCCGATCGAGAAAAGGATAATTTTACTTGCCAAATTTTTAAGAGCCTGGACTCTGGACCCGACAGACGTATTTTTCAGTGAATGTCATATTTTGGTCGATTTCTGAAAAGCTGAGGGAAAGGTTCCTTTACTTTTGTTCATTTGAATCTTAGTTGCTTCAGTACCATGTAAAAGAAAATTGATACTAGATAATATTCTTTAAAACATTTTTTTTATAATTTTTAAGTATTGTCCTTTTTTATATTAGCTAAGTTCATCTTATTGCTCCGATTGGATTATGAAAATAAATTTCTTAAAATCAGGTAGCGTGCTCTTTTTATTTCATCTGTGGAGTATGCATTCTAATTTTTTTTTAACATTCCTTTTGAGAGAAGGAATCCTTGATCAACGAAAGAAAAACTTTTAGGAGAGCAATTTAAATCGAGTTGGGTTATAAAAGTGGATTTTGAGACCTGTATTGAATCGGTTTCCGTTAGACAGGTGTAAGTCGAAAAACTCATGAGCCCTGGTTTTCGTTGATAACACAGGACGCAAGGGATCGTGAGTTTTTGGACCTACGCCTGTCTAACAGAAACCGATTCTATTAAAAGCATTACCGTAAGGTGTCGTAAAATCTTCTTGACGGCATACTCAAGAATGTTTCGGCCTAAGTCTAATCACTTTTTTCTAATGGTTTACAAAAATTTTGCTAAACGTTATTAAAAACGGATGTAAATAATTATATATTAAGTAAGGTTTTCGTGAGTTTTTGGACTACCGCTCGCTTTTGGTGCCGTGGTATCTTGATTTATTTTGCGAGGAAAGCTTCGTACTCTTAAAGGATGCCTGTCATTCATAATAAGTTGGAGCGCTTTCAATTTCGTATGATGCTATGCAATACCTCTGATGTGAAATAGTTCCTTGAAGCGCCAGGGCACTCCGCAGCGCGGCCGGCGGTGGGCAACCAGGCGCATAGGCGCCTTCAAACCTAATGGGATACTTCAAGCATTGCGCAATGCGTGAAGCAGTTCAATTATTTCATTGTTCTTCCGACGTAAGGACGTATTTGTATTCTCAAGTAAGCCTTGTTGCCTATATAACTGCATGCCTTCTCTAGCTCACGTGGAAATGGAGATATGCCCTCATGTCAGGGAAGCGACGATTTTTGATCTAGAAGAAGGTGTGAAGCTGCAATATAAACACAAATATATTTTGTGCGCGATGTCACATACATAAATAATGAAAAAGATATGGCACTGAATCCAATGGACGTATTCATGCTAAAAGGACCTTTATTGGACGCATCCTCTATGCACATAGTTCCATAGCTTTTATTATTTTCCATTTTCTTATTTTGCTCTGTCATTTTCTTATTTTTTTCTTACATTGCCTGATTTAAATCATTCTGTATCTGATTCATTTGTACCTACGACTTGTACGATCCCTTAAAGGGAGTCTATGTACTAAATTTTAAATAAATAAATAGTTCCTTTTAGAATAAATACGTCCAAATAAGGAGCAGAGAACTTGGTAGGGACGGTGCCATCTCCAAAATAACTGGTTCACCAGGCGGCATACAGTGGGTCGAGTTAATATAGGAAAGGTCGGACAAAATTCGGAAACTTTAAAAGCTTATTACTCCGTTTATACTAAACTTTGAGGTCTTAAAGTGGTTCCATTGGTTTCCTCGTAAAATTTTCCTCCATTAACACCCCTTGAAATTTAAAATGTGATGAAATAAGCATCAATATTTGCAGTTTCAGTCGAACATTTCTTGTCTGATCTCTTTCATTCACTCGACCCAATGTGCGGCAATTAGATCGAAAATAGTCATAACTGGCAAAATGAACCTTGAATGGAGATGTTGCATGTGTGAGGAGTTTGCGATTTGACTGTTGATTCTTATGTAAAACTTCGTGAGAAACACGATGGTGCCACTGGTTTTCTCTGAAATCAACTCCCAAGCTCAAAAAAAGCTCTCGAGTTGAGGCCAAAATGGAGGGGATATCCCACGCTACCCTGAGAGTCCACCTCTACATCAAAGCAAACTCTCCATGCAAAGATAGGGAGAAAATACATTGACAGGGCTGCCACTTCATTTGGGGACTCTAAAACTGAAAATACGGCATCACTGCTAATGTATTTGCTCCCTATCTTTGCATGGAGAGTTTGCTTTGATGTAGAGGTGGACTCTCAGGGTAGGGTGGGATATCCCATCCATTTTGGCCTCAACTTGAGAGCTTTTTTTGAGCTTGGGAGATGATTTCAGAGAAAACCAGTGGCACCATCGTGTTTCTCGCGAACTTTTACATAAGACTAAACAGTGAAATCGCTAATTCCTCACACATGCAACATCTTCATTGAAACAAAAAGAAAGGATGGCAGATGGACACTTACAAAGGCTTGTAGCTCAATGTTCATCATCGTTTTGTTCCGTATTTGATAGCATATCCGGCCTTTGGCATTCCACTGTAAAATATGTAATTGAGGTTGCACGCTTGAAAATTGAATCGTGAGTTCTATTTTAAACGTGTAATTCTCTCAGTCTGGCTTCATAGTTACATTAATTTGAATATATTAATCTGGCGGGCTGATTGTTGAAAATATTAGACAAAACGGTAGACAAGAAGGGCGTAAGGAGTAAGGACCCTATTGGTTGAAATGGGTGGTTCTTGTAGACTAAGGGAGAAGATGCTGGACTAACTGATGGGTTGCCGTTAGTTTGTCTACTGCCTTCCCCGTTGGTCCATTGCAAAGCTGAGGGAGCTTTGCAATGAGAACTTAAGAGCTTTTCTTGAGCTTGGGAGTTGATTTCAGAGAAAACCAGTGGCACCATCGTGTTTCTCGCGAACTTTTACATAAGACTAAACAGTCAAATCGCAAATTCCTCACACATGCAACATCTCCATTAGGCTCTCTGTTCTCGTATACACAGCCATACAATAAAGATAAGAGTTCGCTCACAGGTCCACGCGTTAATGAACATAGGATGCTTCTGATGAATAGTGAAAACCCCGCCACCCATTCAGTTGGCAATACTATTGAAAGTATATTTTTGTTCGCGCTTCGAGACCCCTCGCCTCATTCCTGCATCTCCGGCGTGCTTCCAAAGAGGCCGGGGAATCAGTCAAATAAATTAGTCCTAAACCACACTTTACTCGCGGTTCTGGACGAATGTTGCCAAATTTCTTGTTAATCCTGCGAGGATGCGAGGTAATAGGTGTAGTTAATGTCCCCGATCGGCAAGATCGCGGGAGACGACATCAGTGCGAAGAAACAGAGGAAGCACACGAGGAGGCGATAAGGAAGAGGGACGGGGAAAAATTGCCATAAATTTGCACGAATGAATCGTTTTTAGGGATGAGTATGGTTTATGGACGTATGGACGTGCCATTGTTCGAAGTGTGTAGTCATTGTGTGTTGCCAGGTCGTAGGAAGGGTTAAAATGCTTAAGATATTTGTGCAAATAAAATTGCATGAATGAAGCAGATTTTTTTCTTGTAACAAAGATTTACTCTGCTCGATTCATGAGAGATTTTTCCTTGGTAGCAAATTCAAGAATATTTGAGGGGCTTGGAGGACAAGGCGCATTAGTACAGGTTTTGCTATTTCGAGAAATACGTGTTTGAAGCTTTGAAATTACATGGATCCTCACTGGAAAAAAAACGCATTGGATCTAGAGTCCAGAATCTTGATTCAATCAGATTTAAGCTTAAATCAATGGGGAATCCGCTCAAATTAAGAGGCTTGGTTCTTGATTTAGGCTTAAATCTGATTGAATCAAGAGTATTTTTTCTTGTCGATGTTTTTAAGAGTCTGGAATCTAGATCCAATGTTATTATTAGAGCGCCTTCAGTTTCGTATGATACTGTGCAATACCTCTGGTGTGAAATAGTTGCTTCAAGCGCCGTGGCAGGCGGGCAGCCAGCGCGAAACACGCATTGGCGCCTACATACCTAACAGGGATACTTCACGCTTTGCGCAATGCTTGAAGTATCCCTGTTAGGTTTGTAGGCGCCAGTGCGTCGCCGCTCCGCTTTGTGTTAGGCTCTAATATTTAATCTCGCGGAGTCAGCGTTATTCAACTCATGATTTTGAAATGTTTGCACATCCTGTATGGATTATTCTCATTTTAATTGATGGAAAAAAAACATGTAACAAAGGAAAATATAATGTGTGTTTTGTAAATATTAAAGTGGTTCCGTTTCAAACTTAATGATTTCCAAAGCACACGAATTTTTACACAATTTCTTATAGCCTTTTATAATCGATGGCGAAAAAGCAACAGCCAGGTTATAAAGTGTAGAGCCCGGCGATGGGAACCATAGCCCGGCTGCATAATTTTTTACCGCTTCGTATAGCCCGGCCGTATGATCTTCTCCGCATTCTACAGCCAGCTATATGATTTTCTGTAGCCTGCTTTAGCCGGTTATAAGAATTCCTATGGTATTTTGAAACGCAGCTCTTATCGCCAATATTTACCAGGGTAGACGTGGACTCTCAGGATTTTGTGTAGCCGGCTATAGAAGCTATTGGAAATCTTACAGCCGGCCGTAGGTCTATGGTATTTTGGAACACATATTCTACTGCCAATTTTTACCAGGGCAATAACGTGCGAATTGTTGTCAATAATGGACCACTATAGACAAGGCACGAATTTAAGCATCCTGATAAATGTATCTTCACCAAAATTTCACGTAGAGCACGATTTATACGAAAAATTTACTGAAACCACCTCCTTACCAAAATATTTAATGTGTCTTGACGCGTGAATTCAAACCTCCCTCTAATGAAAACCCAATGGTCTACTTGAGTCAAATCGCACACTAAACGTTACTGGGGCAGTCTGTGCGGCACGAAAAAATGGCAATCTCAATCTTGACACTTTGGCTCAGTAATAGTAAACTGATTATAGTCTGTCCGAGATGGGAAGGTCCGTGGAAAGTCGGAATAATCAGCACTATTTTACAGGGTGGGGGTGTCTCGACCCTCGTCAACTGTCACTTATCGATGTTTCGCACACGCCGCAGCCACCGCACAGGAGGCTATGGGCCTCGGAGCGGCGGTTTTTCCCGGGATATGAACCTGGAGCCGCAAATTCCTGTGCTAGGCGCCGAGTTGCGCGATGCGGCAAGCGACTCATAAGGAGTCAGCCCTCTGTGCGGTGCGCCACGACACAGGGTTGGTTCAGTGTCTTCATCTCTTACAATGGCTCGAACGCTACCCTTGTTTCTACATAGTGCAATTAATTCCGACTTTCCACGGACCTTCCCATCTCGGACAGACTATACACTTTGAACAATAAAGGATGGGAAAGGAACAATGCTCGATTGAGAAGCCTGCCAAAACTGTTGAAGTGCGCGATTTGACTCATCACTAGAAAAAAACACATTGGATCTAGAGTCCAGACTCTTGAAAACATTGACAAGAAAAAATACTCATGATTCAATCGGATTTTTGCTCGAATCAAAACGAAATCCGCTTTAATTCAGGCTTGGTTCTTGATTTAAGCTAGATTCTGATTGAATCGAGAGTACTTTTTCTTGTCAATGTTTTTAAGAGTCTGGACTCTAGATCCAATGTGTTTTTTTTCCAGTGCTCGTACAGTATTGTATTTCTTGTGACCGGGCAATTCTAATTTCCCGTAATCATTCTAAAATTAAAACGTTAATATCTCAGTTAGGAGTTGATTTCAGTTGATTTTTGATGCAAGGATCGTGCTCTACGTGAAATGGGGATGTTGCATGAGTGAGGAATTTGCGATTTGACTGATGATTCTTATGTAAAACTTCGTGAGAAACACGATGGTGCCACTGGTTTTCTCTGAAATCAACTCCCAAGCTCAAAAAAGCTCTCAAGTTGAGGCCAAAATTGAGGGGATTTCCCACCCCACCCTGAGAGTCCACCTCTACATCAAGACAAACTCTCCATGCAAAGATAGGGAGCAAATACATTGACAGGGCTGCCACTTCATTTGGAGACTCTAAAACTGAAAACACGGCAACCCTGCTAACGTATTTGTTCCCTATCTTTGCATGGAGAGTTTGTTTTGATGTAGAGGTGGACTCTCAGGGTAGGGTGGGATATCCCCTCCATTTTGGCCTCAACTCGAGAGCTTTTTTTGAGCTTGGGAGATGATTTCAGAGAAAACCAGTGTCACCATCGTCTTTCTCGCGAACTTTTACAGAAGTATCAACAGTCAAACCGCAAGTTCCTCACACATACAACATCTCCATTCTGGTTGGGACACATGTATCAGCATGCTTAACTTTGTACCTTGTCTAGGGGCCCTTTGCTTTATCCAGGTCATGACGATTTTCCGCAGCGCACGGTCAGTCGGAAATGACCAATCGCAAATCACGGCGATTGGCGACGGATAGGGCACGTTCGCGCCCCTTGACCCGCGATTCCGACGCGCGAGTCAGGTCAAGACGGCAACGTCCGATTGGACGTGGACGCGGATGACGCAGCCACGCGCGAAGTTCGTCGTCTCCGAAGATGAGACATCACCGAGCGAAGCGACCGCAGAGATAGGCAGATGTGACACTGTGGCACACATAAATTGTCTCCTCGCGCGTTTGTCACGCTAATTAGAGAGGGCCCCGCCTCCTCCACCGATTCGCGCTTCGCGGGTCCTGCCCTGGCCCAACTCCACCGACGCACAATGGATTGAATCAATCAGAGAGGTCGGACATGACATTTTTGACTAAAACTGCAAATTTTGATGTTTATTTTATCATAATTCAAATTTTAAGTAGTGGGTCTGGAAGAAAATTTCACGAGGTATCCAATGAAACCACTTTAAGAACCTCAAAGTTTTGTTTAAGTAGAGTTGTAATCGTTCAAAGTTTCCAAATTTTGTCCGACCTCTCCAATTGACGCGATCCATTGTGCGACGGCTCGCCACGCACCTCCACACTCTCGATTCCGCACGCTGACGTCACTTCGGAGCTACGTCGAGGCTGGAAACGAGACTGCCGTGATAAGAGAGCAGTAAGCGCCAAATCGACATCCAGCTTCCCTCAAAATTTGTTCAGCCTCTTTTAGATGAAGCCACTGAAATAGCTAGAAGAGCGAAATTTATCTAAATTGTATGAAAACGAGACGTATCGACGAATTATCTAGCCATTTTGAGTTGGTTCCAACTAATTTCGTCATGGTCGAACCTTTGGACGACGTTTTAGGGTACACTCTGATGACTTTTTTGGGGTGCATCGTTTTTGTATTATTTATGCATTTTCTGGTATTTTAGGATTTAAAAAGTAAATTTTCAGTAAATTCAGTAAAGTGTAAAAGGTTAAGAGTAAATTCAGACTGGCAATTTACACTGGAAAAAGAACACATTAAATCTAGAGACCAGACTCTTAGAAACATCGACAAGAAAAAATACTCTTGATTCAATCGGATTTTTGCTTAGATCAAGAACCAAGCCGGATTTGAGCCGGATTTTAATTTGAGCGGATTTCCTTTTGATTTCAGCTTAAATCTGATTGAATCAAGAGTATTTTTTCTTGTCAATGTTTTCAAGAGTCTGGACTTTAGATCCAATGTGATTTTTTTTCCAGTGTAGGGTTTTCAGACATTTTTGAAAAATTACGGCTGATAACTTAATCGGAAAACCCTTTAAAGACGTCTTCGGAGCGCATATTGTTGCCTTCTTCAAAATAAACACACGCATGAAACATAGACATGAGTCTTGGCAGGAACGACCGACTCGTAAGAGTCGATTCGCTACATGGAAATTTCGATGAATTGAACCTGGATCCGGTGAGCTAATTCGGGATGTTCGCAGGTCGTGTAGCATACCGCGCATTCTGGAGGCGGTTCGCGGCGTCGCATTCCACTTGGCGTTGCCCCCGGAGCGATAAATTAGGGCGGAAATCGGAGCCCCTCGCAGGAAAGAGTAAAGACATATGTGAAGCGGGAAGATAAAGCTATCATGTAAAGTCGGCAATGACACACTCACTATTCCTGCCAGAGGCGAGGCGTGCATGATCGATTATCGATATCGTCCATTTGAAGCAAGGGTTAAGGATCGATTATTAAGGGGCTCTTTGCGAACACCCCGTTTATCGATCCTTTTCCATAGGATTAAATGACAGATCAATCGATATATTGCGATGCACGCCACGCCACTGAATTCTTGCCGAGGCTCTGCGGAATGAAGATGATGTTTTGGGGGACTGCGCGTACAATCATCGAACCTTAAATCGTCCTGAGAGTTATTGAGGACTCACTACCATGCTAAAGAAAAGCTCAGTATGCGCCTTTAGACGTTGCAATATTTCTTCCAAGGAAAACAAATTTTCTAGGGAAATTCTGAGTATTTTCATCCCCATTTTTTTAGTTACTTGTGCACGCAATTAAATCTAAAATATCTGAAAATTGTAAGAAAAAGATACATAACTTTCCTTAAAATTAAACATTTTTCGGGGGATTGTTGGAAACATCGGTATACTCATACGAGGTTTTCCCTCAGCACGACAGTGTGAGTCTGTCGCAAAATTTTGCTACAGTGAAATGAAGTGTTACTCCCTTCAACTTTAAAATTCACCATTAAACTTCAAAACCACCGGATACACGCGCATGCTTTAGTATCCTACTTCGAAAATTATACTGCGACCTTCCCACAGTCCTTACAGTGAAAACTGCCTACCCAGCAGGGAGCTTCGAGAATCTGGAACTTTTTCAAAGCTCTGTTGCGTCGAAAGCACGCGTTTCTAGGAAATTTTGCGCCGTATCTGCTCCGTTTGATTTTTCGTGCTCTTGTAATCCGTTTTTCAAAATATTATCCACCAAAGAAGTTGTCGTAATTTTAAAAATCGGGAACGGTCATAACGTCATTCTTCGAAAAAGTGCGTCCTAAAAAAACACAAAAAAGAACAGTAGGTACAGTAAAAAATACCCCATTACAAAAAATATCAGCCACTAACGACAAAATAACGACGAGTTACATTAATTTGAAAGGAATTGGCAGCTATGGAAGCGAATACATAGCTCACTTATGAAGCGTTTTTGGGCATATGTATGCTCGTAAAAAAAGTCATATTTTGAGCCGAAAAATCGATCCTAAAAGTTAATAACCCAACTTTCACACATGAACATCGATTTTCTCTGGCCTAACACCAAGAGAATCTACAATTATGGACTGGTCATTACATCGTATCTGGGTTATGTAGACGAATTCATCAATCCGTATGACCACGGCTTCAGTCGGTGGTAACTTAGCGCACTGTGCAACGCTGTAAGCACGGTTACATTGTCAGCAGGTAAGAGCGTTAACTTGGAGCCAGTAAGTGCATCTCATTCCGTAAAGCCTCAGTAAGCACGTTGCCCCGAGAACCAAAAACCACGTTCCTGCATAATGATTTCCTTGTAGATACGCGGTTCTGCTAAGAAGAGCAGATACGACCAGCTCGAATCGTAAAACCGGATAAATGCGGCTTACGGAAAACCCACAAACCGAATGCATCGTTTTTTACGGGCTATATTAACAGACCGTGCGAGGCAAATTGTCCACGAGGAAAAGACACTACTTGAGGTGGTTGCTTATGAGATGTTTGACTTTTAGCTCGAGGATTGGTGTACTTTTAGTGGTTGCACAGTTCCTCTATGCAGAATCGGTTCTTTAATAACTTCGCAGTCCTGTGCAAAAACGTAGTATGAACATTTCAATGTTGCAAGATTTCCTACGGTTAATTGAGAAAAGTTATTTATGTTTTGAAATAAATGAGTACGTTTAAGATCAAATCGTGAATGACACTCTCGGAAAAACTTCAAGAAAAATATGTACGCGTTTCCCGAAAAGTTCATGCTTTTTCAGGAGAGATCTGGCTTCACCTACACGCTCTTACGGCTTTTTTATTCATAGTGCAAGAGTATAGTCTTAGCATGCAAAATTTGTGATTGGAAGGACGGTCACTGGTTAATGGATTCTTGCAGAAACTAGTTGAGCTCTAGAGGCGTCATCAGCGGTTGCTATGGTAGTTACTGGGTGGTACTGGGAGTTGAGTATCGAATGGGACTTTGTAAGAGTCTAAAAGGATCAAGCTTGAAAGAGACATTTGACTCGCTTCTTGTCTGACTTATGTAATGCATAATGGCGAGGCTTATGAGCTTAGCATTATTAGGGTCTGCTAAAGGAAATACATGAGCCCGATTCGTATAATCAAATATTTCTTCAAATATTTGGTTCAATTTTATTTGGTCCCGTGGATGTGAGACTGGTCAAGTTAAGTAAAGCAATAAATATCATACTTCCAGCTTTTTTTAATATGTCCTCTTAATGACCTCTCTGCACCCAACGTCTTAATTGGACGTATTTCTGCCAAACGGGACTATGAGCATTATGACGTGAGCCGTGTCATGGATCTTAGGGCTCATGTCTTAATGGATATTGTTCCGTTTGGCAGAAATAGTCCAATTATTACATCGTTCCAAATCCCTCGTCATTTACAAGGATTCATTCTAAATTTAAAAAATGCAATTAACCATAATCAATGGAATAGGGGAAGAAAGAATATCCAAAATTAAAATGAAACCCGTAAAATATACACAAGAGTTAAACACTGCAGGAAATAAGTTAGACTCTTTATACATTACTATGGGGGAGAGGGGGGGGTGGTGGTGCTTATATCCCGTCCTCCCCGCCTCAGATGATGTCCCTTCAAAATTTATATTAGAGGCCCGTGGTGATTTAATTCAACGTCCTCCATAAACGCCCAAAATTAGTCATAAGTACGGTGAATTTCATTCACTTTTTCAGGACCAGCTGACGTTTGTAATGAGCCCCATTTTTCCCGGCCCGAATCAGGGACTCAAGACGGGCACACAAAAGGGATTCAATTAAACATCAAAAGTTTTCTTCTGTCTCGATCGTCCCGAANAATATACACAAGAGTTAAACACTGCAGGAAATAAGTTAGACTCTTTATACATTACTATGGGGGAGAGGGGGGGTGGTGGTGCTTATATCCCGTCCTCCCCGCCTCAGATGATGTCCCTTCAAAATTTATATTAGAGGCCCACGGTGATTTAATTCAACGTCCTCCATAAACGTCCAAAATTAGTCATAAGTACGGTGAATTTCATTCACTTTTTCAGGACCAGCTGACGTTTGTAATGAGCCCCATTTTTCCCGGCCCGAATCAGGGACTCAAGACGGGCACACAAAAGGGATTCAATTAAACATCAAAAGTTTTCTTCTGTCTCGATCGTCCCGAAAATAAATTCAACCCAGCTACGCCCCCTCTCCCCGCCCCCCTCCCCCGAAGGAAGGCGTCGATGCAAGGTGATTATACTTTTACGCCCCCCACCCCTCCCCCCCCNACCCCCCCCCCCCCGGGCCGAAACTATTAAACAAAGTTGAGGCTCTTCGGAAGCAATCCAAACGCTTTAATATCCTTAACCTCTCGCGTATATAATTTCCTGCACGGGGCTGATAAATGACCAGGAGGGGGAGGGGAGGGGGAGGATAATCCGAGCGGAAATAAATGGAAACGGAATGTTTTTTAAGCTTTCATTGTGTCGGCACAAAAGAAAGTTCCTCTCCTGCTCTTCCCTGATAAAATAAAGTTCTCCGGGATGGACTAGTCGTTGCCCGGGCGGGCGGCGCGCGGGAACCAAACGGAAAAACCGCACAAGAACATTTAAACGTTGCCAAATCTTCCATTATAAAATATGACCGTCTTGTACAAATTCTGAATATTTTTATTTCAGATTTTCAGAGGATTTCACTCGCAGTTTCATCTGGTGCTCTTGTAAAATTCACGGTGAAATATTCATGATTTTCTTCGAAAATAAAAATTTTGTTGGTGGAGATGTGGCAACGTTTGAAAGTTAATAGGGTGTTTTTCCTGAGCACGGCGAAAAACACCTCTTTCTCGTCGGAAAACAATGTAAAAGAGGGCGCGATCTGGTGGCGGCGCTCGGCGAATTAATTGTAACCATTGTTTCGCCGGGTTTTTTGTTTTCCCGGTCGGTTTTTTCCCTTTTTGTCCCTTTAGTCCCTTCTAAACCACTTTCCTCGGGCGAAAGGAAGGGTTGTCTCGAAGTTGGCCGCTCCGAGTGTTTTGTCTCGATTGTGAGCGCGGGCGCGGGGTCATTTCATAAATGCATTTTCCTTCCCCCCCCCACCTCCCCCGCTCGAAGGAGCAGATGATTCTTCATAATAGGTCAGCGTTTAATTAGTTTTTTTAATTGCGTTAAAAAGGAGGATTTGGCGAGATTAGGACACGCTTCATGGCACTCGCAACTTCAGTGCGAGGGGGACGGTGCAGAAAAGGGACTTGGAGGTACATGCAGGAAAAAATAGTTCCTCCTACATTATTCAAAGTTCTACATCTACTTTGACATGATAATGCGAGTTAGAGGTACGAAGTAATGCGAGAAAGTGAAATAATGGTAGAGGAGTGCTGCACGGATAAATATATTTGTGCTCTTGTGTTACTTATGGTTAACATAGGAGGTGAGGCGCAAACCAACACTTTTGTGTTGATTTTGGTGCAGTTAGCGGTGAATTTAATGCAGAACACAATAAAGAGACTGAGAAAATACATTCCTAAGATTTAGACGTTGGTATTTACCACTCGTTTTTTTATCAAGGTTTCTTAAGAAAACTTGCTGGCATTTTCTCTTGAAATGTTCAACCGAAGGCTGGGGTCATCTTGTGTTTTACAACCCGTATGAAATACAACTTTTGTGTTAAAAGTTTTCTCTGTGTAGGTCTACACTACTCTGCGGGAAAATCAAGACATAAAACTCCATTTATTTCTCTCTAATCCTATTTTTCTAAAATTTTTGGCCATCGAACGAGAAGATGAGCCTTTTGGATTGCCCATTTCAATTTCGGTTCAATACCACCATCGATATCATTTTTTTATAATTTCAAAGATTGTAGAGAGAATGAATAGCGTGCATTTGAAGAAATTTCCAGCGAGATCTTGGAGCGATAATTTGTACTACCGTCGCAAGGAAAAACGCCGCATGAATCATCAAATATTGCTAAATTCCCCCTAAACATTTTATCTTAGAAGAAAGCCATGCCTATTAGTCCTTGAAATTTTCAAATATCTTAAATTTACGTGTGCACACATTTGTCTGACAAATTTGAAGAATAATTTTCAAACTTCTGCAGTAAATACATATTCTATCAAAGGAAATTTGACAACGCTTGAAGGTCCATATTGCGTTTTTTCTTAGTTAGGAAGTATATACCTTTAAATGCGTGAACAAATTCGTCCTTTGGAAAAGATATTAAACTTTTTGAAGACGTTTTCTGAGACTTATTTCCGAATTCTCGGCACTTGTGCCTACAGCACGGAAAGGTTGCAGTAGCGATTTTTCAAGTTGGTAACATGTTGTTCATCCATTTAAATCCATTAAAAATATCGATTTTAGGCAAGGCAAGCTGCCTCACCAAGAATCGATTGTTTATTATACATTTAAATGGAGGAAACAGTGTTGCCAACTTTTAGAATACGTTACCCTGCTGTCATTGCCCCGTCCTGCCCGCCACCCCGTAAAAAGTGTCCGGATGGGCCGTTCGATAGTTACGGTCTGGAGCGCGTTTTAAATATTTATAAGAATTTGCATGAGATGAAATAAAGCGGGCGAAATGAAATAAAAAATTATTAGGAATTTTAATTGCTGTTCGGGCCAAGTGAGAGCGCGGGCCATAAAATGCAAAATTCCGAAACTCGCTTCATTCCGAAGGAGTCGGTCGCATACTGCTGTACTGAGGAAGAAAGCCGTATGAGGCTGCAAACGTTGCCAAATTCGCTCTCATAAAATATGAATTTTCTGGAAAACTTGTGAAGTTTTCCCACCGTATTTTATAGAGAATCTAGATCGCGATTTAATCTAGTGAATTCGAAAATTTCAAGGTAAAATATGCATACATTTTCTCAAATATGATTATTCCAGAGGATGAAATTTTGCAACATTTGAATGTTCATGAAGCATTTCCTCTTAAAGCGGGAGAGTTATTCTGGTCGATTGGGGTTCACGAGGTGTCAAAAACGTCAACGTCACGTATACGAGCGTAACGTCTTAAAAATCCTTAGGTGGTTCTCAAGTAGTAGCCAATGCTTTCATATAGCTTTTTCAACCCTTTACTTTCCGTTGTAACGTACATGTAACGCACATGGGATGCATACGTAATTCACAAGTAATGCACACGTGATGGACACGTAATGTACACGTAATGCACACCCCAAATTTACACGTAATGCACACCCCAAATTTACACGTAATGCACACGTAATGCACACGAGATGCACACGTGATGCCACGTGATATGTCGGTCATTAAGTCATTAGTGTTGCAAAGTGGGTGTTTTCTCTCGAAAGGGAAGCAAGTGGCAACAACAGCCTTTAATTGGATAATTTTCCCTTTTTTCCGGACCGTCAAAGCAAATTCTCTTTAAAATTTCATGAAATTTTCCTCACGCACCTACAAAATTTCCTCGAAACTTTCAAACGAATTTATAGAAACATTTAATCGTACAATAAAACCTGATGATATTTTACTTATAAAAATAAACCAAAATAAGAAAACCAATGAAACATAGAATCAGCCATTCTCTTATGTTTCTTTTTTAAGAGATCTTACCTTACAATCTTACTTCCTCTAACGCAAACTTACGAACATACTCTGTTTGAATTTTTACTAATTTCAAATTTATCCTGTACAAAACTTCTTGTAAACATTTCAAACAGTGACGATCATACTTTTTTCATGAAGAATAAAAACAGAGCACAGATAATGTAGATACATCATATTTAAGATGCACATTCTTTAAAATTTCCCATGCAATTGAGAATAGGCGTCAAGAGATGATAGAATATTCGCTCATATCTATAGCCATCATTTCGGGACAAGTGCAACTGACTTATCGTATGAAAACCGTCAGTTGACTTTAAGTAGTTATGACGTTGCGTGTGTTCTTTTTGATTCTTTTTTGCTCGTGGTTTCAAATGCCTGTTTGCATTTTTAATGGCGAGCAATAAATCCACGCACGCCTCTCTTATGTTGTAACTCCACACTTTCGCTTTTGACGTCGACAATTAAAATATCGTCACTTTGCAATTTACATAATACACGACTCAAAACGTGCACCAAGAATAGTCACCAAGAATAGTCGGAGCAAGCTTGGTTCGATTAATAATTTTATTTCAGCTCCTCCATCACCAATAAAGTAGCAAACGGTTCGGTCATTCGATCAAAGGGAAAATAATTGGCTATACACCACGCATACCTAATCGAATGGTTGATTTAGCTTTTTCGTTGCGACAGAGTTTTGGCACCCAACTGTGATTTTACGACTTTTTCGCTTCAACGCTATAAGTGCCGGTGATATGAACACAGCTGTGGGTGACTTCTGGAGCTTACGATTTAGCTGTGCATGTGAGCTTCAAAGGTTAGTGCACACAGTAGAATGATCTCGGGGAGGTCGGACACGGAATGGTTCACTAACGGTGACGAGGGGCGATTTGCGATGTACCGATTTTCCTGTCTTTTAAACCTTTCGAAAAGGGTCGATAAAGAAGGTGGTCGCAACGAACACCTTAATAATCGATTTTTTATCATAGCTTCAAATCGGGAAATATCGAAAATCGAACGTTCACGCACCGCTACTGTTCCCTACAACTGCAAATTTTAAGAAAACTACACCCTAAAAGCAAAATGGTGAGCCAACTTCTCGCTCCCCGAGCATTTTTCAGAATTTTGCTGAGAATTTTCGCTGGAAACAGTTAAGCACTAAATAAAAGACATAGGACGTACGGAGCAATTCTGTTGGTTGAAGTGGGTAGTTCCTGTAGACTAAGGCAGAAAATGATGGACTAAAACTATTCCTTCGTGGGTTGCCGTTAGTTTAGTCAATTATCTACCTTCCTTTGTCCATCGCAACCACCCGCTTCCACCAATAGGAGTGCTTAATTTTCAGATTGTCTCCTTTGTCTATAGCCATATCCATCAATTTCAATAATCAGCCCGCAGAGATATTATTCACAGGAGGGTCCCAACCATCTACAATTTAATTACGTTTTTCCACGGCACTCGGCATCAACGGTGCCCTGAGTCTTAAAACCCCGATAAATCGACTAAAAAGGCTTAAAAACGATACCTCGATACATTCTTAAGCGGGTCGTACAACCAAACGCTTTTAGGCGGCCGGGAGCACCTCTGCCGGTTCACCGGGGACTCAACGTTGACTCACCGTTGAGTAGGCGAATTCCACCTGCCATCGGCCAACCCCGCTGCTGACTTCCTCTCAAACCGGCCCGATCCCCCCCCGCCCCC
>NW_017547142.1:127107-182024 GCF_001854935.1 Bemisia tabaci | reverse complement strand
ACGTAAAGCTTTTTTAAATTACTCTCTTCAAAACAGCAAAATTTCCTTAGCACTTGGGTGAAAATGAGATGCATCTCAGCAATAAACTTTAAATGGCCGTAGTGCAAGACCTCGTATTCCCGTTTGCGACGTTGTAGACTTCCTTTCATACTTGGTACTTTCTTTGAAAAAATAATCAATAAAATTAGTGGTAATTTGACCGTTTTCCTTGTTGAAGGAAGATGTTCACTCATGACGGATGATTAGAGGGTGGGAATTTATTAACAACTCTACCTTGTAGCGCGGCGGTATTAAAGTAAAAGTTGAGCTCTCTTAAACATTGGACAGATCAATAGATTTTTAATTGATGAGCCGCTGTGAGTCTGCACGAATGCTTGTAAATGAGAAAATAGAATCGGAACTTTTCCGTCACCAACATGTGGATATCTCAATTTTTTGCCCTGCATCGCCCGGGAACTTTGACACTTTCCATTTGACGGCCGGGTGCAGGGAGGAAAATATATGTGGATTTTGTTGATGATGGATGAATTCATGACTCACATTCTACCGAATCAACGGAACTCTCTTATTTATGCTTCTGTCAGGCCGCGTTTTTTAAAATGAAATCATATAGGGATTTAATTTATCTTTGCATTAGTTTAAAATCTGGAGAAGGAAGTTGACATTTACTGTCGTATTTAAATTTGTAGTGAGGATTTAGGAATGAATAATAAAGTGAGAAAAGTTAATGATGCCTCAGTGATCAAGGTGGATACCTAATGGATATTAGATTTATGACCACCGGTGATTTAAAACTAAAACGATGATTACTTAAGTAGAACTTATCTCCGTTGCGCACCGTTTGAAACTGTGTGCATTTATATGCCTTCTTCCTTTCTTTTCTCGAACGCGGAAAAGAAACCGTCGATATTTTTTTTTTATTCTTTTTTTTAAACTCCTGCTGTGTATCAACTATTGTGCCAAAAATGCGTCTAGCAGAAAAGGTGTTTTTTAATTTATTGCTTTTTTTTAAAAAAAAAAAAAACGTATAAATTGAAAAGCTAAACAAAATATAAAAATAATTATTGAAAAATAGCGAAAATTTGAAGGGCACAATATTTTTATGTAGCAGATACGCACAACACCATTTTTTGCTGCTCTAAGTAAAGTCTCTTCACATACGTTGACACGTTGACTTGATATATCATCCTTTGGTTCCATCATTTTAAATAGCATAAAGAAAATATATCGATTAATAGGACGCTTTCAGTATAGTTTTTAATCCACAAATCAAACTAATTGAAAAAAAGGGGACTGAAAAAACCAGATCGGTTCTATTCTTTAACCTGTAATATTGACTTCTCATGTCGGTTTTAATTATTTTTTCCTTTCTTTTTTCGGATAATCGTCCAACAATAATACCTGCATTTAATTCACCACCAATTATTTCGTGAAAAAGATTCCAAACAGAAATGAATGAATAATGCATTGACCGTGCATTCGTCAGAGGAAAGGAGGGAAGAGACAATTACTCCAAACACAATCGAAGTTGAGAAATTACACAGTTGAGCCAGTTATTTCCTCGGATGGTCACGAAATAGTACATACTGTAAAAGTGGTATCGTTTAAACGTCACATGTTTATCTTCAGGTGATCGATAACCGATGATTAAAAGTCGATATACGTCCTAATTATTCAAGAAGGGATGAAAATATTCAAAGCTAAGATTTCTTTTGAGAATAAAAGTTTAAAATATTTCGCCCCTTGTGTTAATCTTTTTCACGACACTGACGCTCGTCTCAATTGAACTGCATTTTGTAATACGGAACTACATTTCCTGGCTCGGCTTAGAAATAACGTATGCCCCAATAGTTTCCCCATGTAATTAAGTGGTTTCGCGGATGAGCCAGATATCATAGTTCCTTATTCATTGCAAAATGAAGTCCAATTTGTTTGCGATTGCTCTTCAGCTCTCTTCATTCATGTTACCCCTGATTATACAAGATTGCAAAAGACACCATTGTTTTTACAACACAATATACGTGACTCGTGACCTGAGGCAAGGTCTTATCAATTAAGTGCACAGCTCATAAAGCGATTGCATTGTAGCCTTAAAAAAATCGAATTTTCAAGATAATAAAAAAACCCCGCGTTGAAGTGATTAGGAAGGTGTAAGAAAAAAATAATTATAAAAAGTCCCAGAGCCTGAGAAAAGGTACATTGAAGATGAGTCCTTTAACATTAGGGTTTAAGGATAGGATGTCGGAGTCCCCTCGGCATTTTTATTAAAGAAAGGCGGAGGTCTAAAAACACACGAGCTACGCATGCGCAATTATTAACAACAAATCATGAGGCTCATGCGATTTTTCCTATTCGCGTTCATGTCAAAATCGAATGAGTTCATGTTTTTCAGAGGCGCAGCACTGAAAAAAAGTATCAATCTCAACTATACTTCCAGCTGATTTTGGTGCCAGCCGTAAGAGTAGTTGCACTAGTTATAGAAGTTTAAAGACACCAGCCAGCGATATTGTAAATCCAACAACTCTTTCAGCTGACTTAACCATACCTCTGGCTTGTGCAACTATACTCTAATATCTGGCGCCAAAACCAGCTGGGAGGATAGTTTCGATTGTGATACTTCTTTTCCACGAACATGCATGCATTAAATTCTTATAGACATAAAGGGTCATCAAAAACCAGACTATTTTCTTCCGACATCAAGTTCCACGTCTCGATTCACTTGAGCCATCGCTGTGTGTAGCAAGCCGAAGCGCAAATCCGCTAATAAAAAGGTATAAACGAAAAAAAAACCCCTCAGAATATCGTAAGAATCATATTAGCCGTATGAATAAAGATCGGGTAATCTTTTACCTTCGCCGGCATTGTTCGACGCTGAATGTGACCTGTTAGTAAATAAAGCATCTTAAAAGGGGACCCCGGCATAATTTATGTAAATTCGAAGTATTTTGCATCGCGGATCCGAGAGAGAGAAAAAAATCCCTCTCTTCCGAAGTTCATTCTGGTGCCATTATTCAGCTGCACACCATTGTCCGCCCGGGACTGCGCGGCTCAAACAGGCGGGGGAGGGTGCGGGGAGGGGGAGGCTGGGGCATTTTTCAAATTTACGCAAAAATAAGCGGGAGTCTAGCCGGGGGATCCATCATCGAAATTGCAGTCGCCACTTTCCCGGATGAGGCCGCGAAGTTTCAGGGCTTTCAGCTCGCTCTTGAAAGGATCTCCGGCGATACTTCAAGTTCGCCCGGCGCGGCACGGCGAGGCGGGCGCAGTCGACTGTTAAAGTTTGAGGGGTAGTTTTATAAAAATGACTGCAGGTTTTGCAGGAAGGGTTGGAGTGCAGCCGTCGGAATGTTATGAAAAGAGGAAATTGATATCATCAGCATTGATATCGCCAATCATCTACCGATAGTCGATTTGGATTTATCAGTATTCGCCTCTCTGGCTTCCCGGGTTTTTATATGAGGTCAGAACTAGATTGCTTATATGCGCTACATTTTGCAATAAGGAACCACAATTTCTGACTCATTTTAGAGACAACATATCTACGGTGTAAGTCGGTAATCACATAACTCAGTTTGCGACGTCGCAAATTTTTCGTCATACCATATTTTTTAAATGGAAAATTACTCAACCGCAATTCTTTAAAATTGCCGTGATTTTTCTTCTCTGTGCGAAGAAAATTCAGCAAAAACTTCAGTGAATGATGTCAATTTGTTCTCCTTTATAAAAATAACTTAGCGGCGGAGATTTTCAGACACCGCAAACGAGTTATGTGATGAGATTGCCGACTTACACCGTGGATATATCGTCACCTTCCAGGCAAAGTATCACAAGCGCCATGCGACGTTTAAAAATTTCCGCCGCCATTTTATTTCTTTACTGAGAAATTGTTGGTTGAATCTGTTTGGAAATTTCACTAAATTTTATCGGCAGCACAAAGAAAATTCAGTGAAAGAGCTTGATGCAAAAACGGCTTTTTTCGCCCCCCCCTCTGGAAGTTCTTCAGACTTTGTCTATTGATTACTCATACTTGAGCGCTTCTTTTCCCAAATTTTCAGACCCCCAAAAAATTTTGGGGGGGAGCTAGGGGGGGTGGAAGTCAAAACCTGTGAACCTCGATATCTCTTGAACAAAGAAAGATATTGAGGTCCGGTTTAGACGAAAAATCGTCTAAAATTGCATACTTTAAGATTCTAAAGGTCGAAATCCCGATATCACATTTTTAAGTTAACATATGTGCTTTTTTCCAGTTTTTAGGTCAAGAAAATTTCTTNTTTGCCTGGAAGGTGACGATATGTCACTGGTTTGTCTCTGCACACGGAGAAGAAAACTTCGTGCGAGGTACCCGAAGTTGAGGTCATATAGATCTCTGAAGTTTTCGGATCACGTATCTAAAAACTTGAGGTCGAGCTGCTGAAGTTCGGGTCAGACATCTGAAATACTTCGATATATACCTGAGGGTTTGGGTCACACATCTGAAGTACTCCGGTAAATACCGAGGCGCCTCGATGTCTGACCCGAACATCGGCAGCTCGACCTCAAGTTTTCGGATGCGTGATCAGAAAACTTCGGAGATCCACATGACCTCAACTTCGGGTCCCGTGCACGAAGTTTTTTTCTCTGTGCAGATGGGTGCTTTTATGAATGAGCCAGAAATAATGGTTCCTTAATTTAAAATGTGGTCCATTTAGGAAGAGTGCGGATATGTCGGTATTTTTGAGTTTAAGTTATACAATTCGACGCTTACTTCCAAATCCCTGGTAAAAATTGGCGATAAGAGCTGCGTTTCAAAATACCATAGGAATTCTTATAACCGGCTAAAGCAGGCTACAGAAAATCATATAGCTGGCTGTAGAATGCGGAGAAAATCATACAGCCGGGCTATACGAAGCGATAAGAAATTATGCAGCCGGGCTATAGTTCCTATCGCCGGGCTTTACACTTTATCGCCTGGCTGTTGCATTTTTGCCATCGATTATAAAAGTCTATTAGATATTGTGTAGAGATTCGTGTGCTTTGGAAATCATTCCGTTTGATACGGAACCACCTTAACATTTACAAAACAAACGTTATATTTTCCTTTAATACATATTTTTTTCATCAATTAAAACGAGAATAATCCATACAGGATGTGCAAACATTTCAAAATCATGAGTTGAATAACGCTGACTCCGCCAGATTAAATATTAGAGCCTAACACAAAGCGGAACGGCTACGCACTGGCGCCCACAAACCTAACAGGGATACTTCACGCATTGCGCAACGCGTGAAGTATCCCTGTTAGGTTTGTAGGCGCTAATGCGTGTTTCGCGCTATCTGCCCGCCTGCCACGGCGCTTGAAGCAACTATTTTACACCAGAGGTATTGCACAGTATCATACGAAACTGAAGGCGCTCTAATATATTAGTAATGGCAGGCGTCCATCAAAAGTACGGAGCTTTCTTCGCAAAATGAATCAAGATACTACGGCCCAAAAAGAGAGCAGTATTCCAAAAACTCACTAAGTCCTAGCATCTGTAATTAGTAACGTTTAGCATACACTTTATCGCCTGGCTGTTGCTTAATCGCCATCGGCTATAAAAGGCTAAAAGAAATTGTGTAGCCGGCTATAGAAGGTATTGGAAATCTTACAGCCGGCTGTAGGTATATGGTATTTTGGAACACAGATTCTACTGCCAATTTTTACCAGGGTTTTCCTAAGAGATTGAACATAGAATTACACCAGTCTTTGCCTTTATATTTTTACATTCAACAATTTTGTCAATGATATTTTCAAGTTTTCTCGCGATTGAATGGACCACATTTTACAATAAGGAACTACAATTTCTAGCACAATTTAGAAACGACGCATGTGCTATTCTTTCTGTATGCATATAAGGGTTTTCAAGGGTGAGCTAGATATTGTAGTTCCTAATTGCAAAAGAAGTCCAAATGGACTGTAATAAATCTGCTTGTGTGACTGTGGTCTTACTAAAGATGATATGTCAAACAGGTGTTAATTTTTTGAACAACTGCATTAAAAACTATCGAAAAAATCCTGTTTTTTCATGTTCTCTTGAAATTTGATTTCGACAGCTACTCCCTTTTTCAAGCAGTTCGTTCAATAGCACTGCTTATTTCGTGCCATTTGTACTGTAGTTTAGAGACCCCGGCAATGCTCCGTCTGAGTTTCGTGCCAGTTTACATATATAAGAAGTCTACTCTGCTATACTCGTAGTATCTTCCGTATGCAACCCATTATCGCCGATCAACAGTCATCTTTGCTTCATGCGGCCCTCTTACACTTAGACTACGTTTTGCAATAATTAGGAATCAAAATTTTCATTTCATTTGTAAAAACGCTCATGTGCTTAGGGAAACTGATAGTACATACGTTGTTTTTAAACTTTCCCGGAAATTGCCATTCCTAATTGCAATATGTAATCCAATTAGTTTGACAACGTGGAGCTCCTATCCCGGGTTATGCTGCGTAGCGGTCACGGGGGAGGGGAGGTTGTCCGTGGTAGCCTGTACACTAATGGAAAAAATGTTCCTACGAGGAGACATGATCAGAGAAGAAGGAGACATTACGCGACTTACGCGGTGCGCGATCCAGGATCAAAATATAAAAATGCTCGGTGGATGTTTTGTATCATCCAAGGAACAAGTATCCTGCGCTATGACAAACTGGTTGTAATGGATGCTGCATCTCCTTTTTAGGCGAGTCGCAGTTTTATCGGCTCCTCTTCGCATTTCATTTTTCCGCCTTCCCTTGCCCCTCGCTTTCTTCGACCGGCGGCGCTGCCGTTTCTTATCTGAAATGCGCGGTTTTCAATTGGATGCATTGGAAAAAAAAAAACATATTGGATCTAGAGTCCAGACTCTTGAAAACATTGACAAGAAAAGATACTCTTGATTCAATCGGAGTTTGGCTTGAATCAAAACGAAATCCGCTTAAATTAAGAGGCTTGGTACTTGATTTAAGCTAGATTCTGATTGAATCAAGAGTACTTATTCTTGTGAATTTTTTTTAGAGTCTGGACTCTAGATCCAATGTGTTTTTTTTCCAGTGTGGGAACGGGATGTATGTATTTGGTGATTTGATGAAAAACCTAAGTGCGTAATGTTGTGACTGATAAAATTTTGTCAGTGACCTACACGAAATAACGAAAGGGGCGGGGGAAATAAGCGGCGGAAGTCCGAGAGAGTTCAGACTCATAAAATATTTGACAAGAGGAAAGACTCTTGCTTCAATCGGATTTTTGCTTAAATCAAAAGGAAATTCGCTTGAATTGAAAGGCTTGGCTCTCGATTTAAGTGAAAATCCGATCGAATCAAGAGTATTTTTTTCTTGTAATCTTTTTAAGAGTCTGGACTCAGGATCCAAAAAGACTTTTTCCCGCTGTAATGGAAATTGTTTTTCGTCTGCGTCACTCAGTTACCAAACAGAGTTTCGCAGTAAAAAATGTGATACTTTTTGGTCTTTTAAAAGTACAACATGATCGTACTTAAACCTCAGGGTTGGGCACTTTTCGATGCCTATCTTTTGAATTGGTAAGCTTTATTAGGTTGAACTTTTGTAGGGATGGCGATTTTTTCGAATAAATCGATTTCACGGAATCAATTTGATTTTCGGTAAAAAAATTGATCCTAGCTTAAAATCGGATGATAAAAATCAATTTCGAAAAAAATCGATTTTTAAACACTAAAAACCCAAGTTCGGCGTCAAAAATACAAACACTGCTAAAACTGAACTTGAAATAAGACTCACGTCTCACAGAATCTAGGCCTTAAGTGACACACAAACGTTTTCCTCAATAATCGATTTTCCTCAATAATTCGATTTCGGCTCAATAAATCGATTCCGATGTTAAATCGACCTCGTAAAATCGTTCCAATCCAAGCGATTTTTTGGCGCAAAAATTGAATTTTCCAAAAAATCGATTGAAAATCGCCATCCCTAGTTTTTCGCCGTGTCTGGAATCGGGATCCAAGTTTTTCCAAGTTCCAATGGATCCAGGTTTTTTCCCAGTGAAATCAGTGTAAGAATCGGCAACCTCGGAGTAAGATCCTGCCCGCGTACTTGCTCCGGCAAAAATCCCGCGCTCCGCACGTCAAAATCCCTTGATGGATTTCATTCTTCCGATGAATTAATCTCTAGTTGTTTAATCGTTCTCTGTCGTCGCGCCGGACCGGACCGTTCCGCGACAAAACCAGGAATCCGGCGTTCCCGGCTGGGAAACCTCAACCTGGGCCTGATGCGCTTCGACCCATCGATTTCGATCGATATATATCAACGCTAAGATAGGGCTACGTCATCGATATCGATTCGAGGGATCGAGGATGGAGCCTGGAATTCGGCGGGGGATGTTGGGCATAGCCGCAAGGGGACTTGTCGTCCGAGCCCTGACTAATGAGCTCCAAGAGGAAAACGCACCGACCGAGTGACATAATGAACAGCCAACAGGAATTTCCCTCGCTCCACGCCGCGCCGCGCCGCTGGAAAATACCTGGGGCTCCGATCGTGGATTCGCAGCGTCCTCTCGTCCTGCGGGTGAGAATTTTTTAGCCAGTATAAAATTTGAGATGATTTCGAATTCCGTGCAGTTATTGAGCCGAAAAAGGAAAATAAAAGTTGAAAAAGAGAAAAAAAATAAAGTGAAAAGATAGACTCTGATTTGAATCAGTGAGTTCGAAAACACCCCAATTCGGTTTTTTTTTTCGATTTTCACTTTTTTACGGTGTAGTAACACTTATGGATAGAAGCATTTGCACGCAAAAGGAAATTTCGAAATTGCAATCAGAAGTGCGCGGAACAGCGACGGGAAAAGGGAAAAATTGAAGTATTTCATCGGAAATACCAATTTTTGGCCATTTCAAGGGAAAGAGGTGACCATCCGATTTTGCGGTTTTCTTTTTTCGGTTCAGTATATTTTGTACCAACAAGTTATATAAATATTCAAGCGTTATTCATGTCGAAAAATATACATGTTTCATGGCAGACTATGAAAAATCAGTATCTAAAAGTCGGTGAGAACGCAACGCACCAACTCGGAAATTTTTAAACGCTTAATTATCTCTCATCAAACATGGTGTATCGATTTCAACTTGGTGCTTTACAAAGTCTCTAAGCACATGTCTTTTGGCACCAAAAAGGTTTTTCTTAAATTAACTTCTTCGCCCGCTGCGCAGTTTTAGGTGTTTCCAAAACAATTTTTTTTCCGAATTGGTGTGTTTTCGAACTCACTGATTCATTTGAAGTCGCGTTATTATTAACAGTAAATCCTCCCCAAAACCCAGTAAACGATTCTTTCTCATCAAACAGGGATGGATGAAATCAGGCATGGTGGCGCGGCGTACTTTGCGATGTATCTGTCGCAGGCAAATAGTGAAATCAGGCATTTTGTCAAATGCCTGGACAGATAGTTAAATTTTGACGATGTACAAAATTTTGTGAATTTATGGCGAAGAGCTCACGAGTTTTTAATGTTTTTGCAAAAATAACTCATCAAATCTACGAGCTCTATTTGTCTCTTCCTCTTCGATTGCTTCTCATATTTTAAAATGTTAAAATTCTAAAAAAAAATCTGTATTTTATGACATGCTGTAAATTTCAAGATATGTGTCTGCTCAAGAGCTAAAAATTGCTAAAATACTATTGTGTGATGCAAATTTTTACAAATTTTTACTAAAATTTGCCAACTCTCGAATATTCATACGGCTTTGTTCCTTCGCAGGCAATATAAAACCCGTTAGTACAGCTTCCAAGGCCGGAGTTTTTTTTCCCCCAGTGTTTTTTCACAGAGACAGCCTTGCGAAAACTGGCAACAGTGTAGTTTCGCAAAGCACTTGCTCTCAACAATATCGGCAAACGCACACACGCGCTTTTCCTCGCGTATATTTGCGGTTGTGTGCGTGACGGCCGAGACGAGACAGGATCCAGGCTTCGATCGCGGAGCTATGTCGGCGATGCATCAAACCGGCCGCGGGGACATGACGTATCGCCCGATTCTGGAAAAGAATAAACGGAGCGGGAATAATGGAGGATAACAAATAAAATTTCAAATTTCTAAGTCGGATGCGTTTGATGCGGAGGATGCCTTTCGAGCTCGGGTCCGGGGTAGTTAACATTTTCCGTTTTACATTTCAATTGAGTCAAGTCGAGGGCATTCGATGATGTCTTCACTAGCGTCTCCGCTCGCCGATGACGGGGCCCCTCGGCGCATTCTGTGCATTGGGAGACGAGTGCTCACTTCGGAACAGGTACACGACACGAACGGAATTTCGGACTCCTGGGAAAGGAAGTTTTTTCACGTGGTTCTTTGCACAAGTCGTGGATTTTGTTGTAGGTTCCTCTGCCGATGCATCATTGTAGGGTGCCACCAGAGGCGGACTGGCCATGGGGGCGGGGAGGCGATCGCCTCCTAACAATGCGCCCCGAGGGCCCCGAAGGGACCTCCGCGGCGATTTGTTTTTCGAGTCATAATTTTTTCCCAATTATGTTGTAGTTTTTCAATCCTTTTAGACCACTTTATACCCCAAAATTCTTGAAAATTTGTCTCTAAGAGACATAAAAGGTCGCTTAAAGCTTATAATACATAATATACAGGGAAATCTAGTGGGCTCCTGGGGCCCCAGACGTGATAAAGAGGCCCCCGAAGAATTCTGAGAATGGGTTATTTTGAAGTAGACACTCTTGAATTGGACTCCAAAAAATGCTTAAAATTGCGTTTAAAAAAAGTCAAATGTTGAAAATTTTCGGGGGGAGGCTCTCAGATTTCCGTTAGAGGGGCCCCCTAATGCAGGTAGCCTTCTAACTTTTCAACTGCCAGTCCGCCCCTGGGTGCCACACAAAAAAAAGTTGGTGATTTTTATTAGAGCACATGTATAGCGAGAGTATGGACAGATGTGAAACTCCGAAAATCCATCAGGCCTCCACCGATGCATCTGCGAATGAAGTTAGGGCCCAGAAATGCAGCCAACCTATGAATTTCAATTATCCAGAACGATTTACTAATGCTATAGTTACGTCGTTTGTAAAGCACGTATTTGACTCAGTTTTTGCATAAATTTACTCATTTTTGCGGAAGAACGCTCATTTCTCTACATTCTTGGCCATCTCGGTTAGAATCGGAATTTGCAGACTCTGCAGATTGACAGTGAAATTTTGTGTGTTAGAAGTTGGTTAGAAGGATGGCTGCACTTTTGGACTCCAAGACCTCCGTGAAGCGATCTGTCCATACTCTCACTTTACAGGTACTCTATATTTTTACCAGAAGTATAGTAAATTGGACGTTTTTCTGCACTGAAAAAAGTGTCACAATCTAAACTATACTCCTGGCTGATTTTGGCGCCAAAAATGTAAGTGAAGTTGCACCAGCCAGAAGTAGGCTCGATCCAATCACACCTTCAGCAGACTCAAACCGTACCTCTGACCTAGAGTCCCTTTATACTGAGAGTCAAGACAATATGAATCCATTTCTGATTGGTTCCCGTATTTTAGGCCTCCACAGTGTCACAAACGGGAATAAAGATTACACTTTCACCAATTGCAAAGATTATAATCTGGAATGGACCAGGGAATTACGGGTTCGGCAAGGAACAAACGGAATGAGAGGAGGAACGGAGAAAGGCATTTGAGAATGGGCCGATCAAAGATTACGAAAAACGTTCAATTTCTGTAATCTTTATTCCCGTTTGTGACATCCATGAGCTGAATTGTCTTGACTCTCAGTATAAAGGGACTTTACTCTGACCGGTGCAACCACTCTTATATCTGGCACCAAAATCAGTCAGGAGTAAGGTTGGGATTGTTATACTTTTTTTCCGTGTGCCGAACGGAATCAGAAACAGGTGGAAAAGACGAGGTGTGCTCGTCAGTCGAGGACCGTAAGAATGAAAGGGAATTATAAAGCTCCGGTGACGTCAGCCTGGACGATTTGGGTGAGGAACTTTTCGGTGTGCCTATCGTGATTTTTGTGTGATTTTACATGAGGAAAATCCTCACCTGTCTGTATCTTTTGCGTGTAACAAACTCATTTTACGGAGAATACGGTAGACACATAAAAAATGTGTAAAAACTCATAAATGAAGCACCATGTGCAGGACTCAAAGGGCAGAAGTCTTGGGCAAAGTGACTTTAAAGTCACGTTTTCGAACATTCAAATAACCGCAAAAACCGTAATTTTCATCTGACGTTGATTGACATCGGATTTTATTTAAAGTAGAGCCTAGGAGTAGTGTCATTAAATATGAAAATTTCAAATGTCAAAGTCGATATCATTTTCGGGGGAAACAAGGAAAATTAGATTTGTGCCATCCTGACTTTTTCTCACCATCGTGAATCCTATTGGGATTGATGCACTCAAAAACACGTACACCTATAGATCTGTGATGATTTTTAGAGAACATATTTAACGTAAAAGATAGCAAATTACAACTTTCCAATTAAAAAATTCAACTATCAATTTTGAGAAAGCTACAACACGGATAAAAAAAAATTATAGAAAAACGATTATCGTCCTCCGTGCTTTAACATCAGAAGCATTAATAATAAAGGTATCACAGATTAATTTATTATAAATTATTGAAAGACCCCTCTCCGCCATCTTGTTGTTGAGCTGGTGCGCCATTTTAACGCATTGTCACTAGTATACTAGAATTCGGAGCCAGGTTGGTGTCGCCATGTCACCTCCTGAACAAAGTAATACAGCGCCATGTGACGCCAGATTTCCGACGCCATTTCATTTTTTCACAGAGAAATTGTTGGTTGAATCTGTTTGAAAATTTCAATGAATGTTATTGGCAGCACTAAGAAAATTCTGTGGAATTTTCAGACAGTTTCGTCGAAAAATATCTCCGTAAAAAAATAAAATGTCGGATGAATCTTTCAAACGTCGCATGGCGCTTGCGTATTTTGGCCGGTAGTTGACGAAATCAGAAAGCGCTTTCTATCCGCTGAGCGCTTAATAAATTATGCCGGGAAGTTCTAAACATCGGAAATAGAGGTATGTTCACTGAAACAAAAAATCTCGGTGTATTTACTAAGAAAAGGGTAAAATTACCAAGAATTCAGGGTTCTATTTGATCCCAGTTTTTTCTTGGTAAAATTACCATTTATGGNATATAAAACTTATATACACGATATATAAACTTTAGTTAAAATGGTGCTTATATAACCGGTATTAATTCCTTATACGTTTGTTAGGAAGGGGAAAGTGAATCATGCTACTAGGGTAGAATTACCGAGATAAAATGGCAAAGTTACCGAGAATTGATTACCAATAAAGAGGTATTCTTACCTGAAAAAAACAGTTAAAATACCGGTTTTTAGGCAAGCTTACCAGTCTATCTTGGTAAAATTACCAATAATTGGTAAAAAAAAGTGAGATGGTAAAGGTACCAATGGACCTTGGTAAAAATGCCGAGAATTTTTTTTCAGTGTTGCGCATTTTGTACATCGATATAGACATCCAGGGGATCGAACCACGATCCAGAAGCCCCAAAACCGACAACGCAGGGCCAAGGCGCGGGTTCCATTTAGGCTACGAGGTGACAAAAAGCGATGTCATTCGAGTGGTTTGATTGCACTCCCCCCTCCCCCCGTGCCCCCGGGGACCTCTCCTTCGAAGCTTCGTTTAAAATAACCCCACCGTTTGTACCCTTTTTTCAATCGACGCGCCGCGCCGTACCTCTCTCCCTCCCCCCCTGTGTGCCGCAGCCGCCCCTCTCTCTTTCTCTCCCCACCCTGGTGCTGCATCCGTCCCTCTCTCTCTCTCTCTCTCGTGTCCATTAAACGCATCCAGAACGCATTGACTAATGAGAATTCGGATGTTCCATTAAATAGTGACCGAGCGGCGAGGAGAAAAAATCACGGGCGACGCTTGCGTATTCCGCAGGGAAAACATTCATCACTCGTGTTCTAATCGGAATTTTATCGGCCGACACCGGTTTTNNGGGGGGGGGGGGGGGGGTGCGGTCGGAGAGTGCTACGATCCTCGTCGCCGTTGCGTCGGTTCGATCTTATTTTACGGAAGAAAGAGCCACGACTAATTTTGCTTTAAGATTCCTGTTTAAGTTCAAAAAATTTTACAAATGAAATCTTAGGTAAAATTTTTGTTAATGAACCAGATGACAAGGTATCCATTTAAGCATTGCAGGTCATTTTTTTATGTGATCTCAATTAATTTCTTATTTAATTTCTACTTTTATTTTCTTGTACCGTGATTCCAGTGATCTCTAATTGATTCGTGGCGTACACTGGGGGAAAAAAAATCACATTGGATCTAGAGTCCAGACTCTTAAAAACATCGACAAGAAAAAATACTCTTTATTCAATTGGATTTAAGCTTAAATCAAGAACCCAGCCTCTTAATTTGAGCGGATTTTCTTTTGATTTATACTTATATCAGATTGAATCAAAAGTACTTTTTCTTGCCAATGTTTTCAAGAGTCCGGACTCTGGATCCGATGTGTTTTTTTTTCCAGTGTGGCGTACTCATTGCAAAAAAATGTTTTCTCTTTCATGCTAAAGTTTCATTATTATTAACTTACTCGATATAACTCTGAACTCATATTATTACCATTTTTTTTTAAAAAATATTTCTGCTCTTTCCATTGGAAACTCCGCAAATGAATGAACCGCTTCGCCTTACATACATTAATATGGTCGTCGATGAATTGTTTTTTTTTAAAGCTTTGTCTTGCTTCATGTTGGATCAACCCCCATGCTCTCGGGGAGTTTTGGGCCGCGCAGCGGTCAGGAGGCGTACCCCCAGTTAACAATTAAAACGCACACTTTGTAATGAGGCGTTTTGTGTGCACTTTATGCAGAATTTAGACGTGTTCTATGAGATATATTATATTATGAAAATATGCTTATTTTTGCGTATCATAAGCAAAGCTCAGACGTGTTCCATGTTGTGTATTACTTGTCTGGAAAGTTCGTCTCATCGCGTCCCAATCTGGGCCTTTAATGATACGCGATCGCGGAACACACGCACAGAAAAACCGCGCAAAATAATTTAAAACATCGGCAACGCGGTGCAAAAATTGGCGTGCGTCAGGTTTTACATGCGTCGGTTGCAGGAGCGCTCGAACTCCAACTCCCGAAATTAAATTGTTTATGTAAAACTGCACAGGCTATATGGTGGAGCCGTAGCCTGCCGTTCTGAGGAAAAACGCCATTCGAGCTTTTAGACGTTGCCAGATTTCCTTTACTAAAACCCCAATTTCGTAAAAAAAATTGAATATTTTTTTATCGAATTTTTTTAGATAATTTTGTTCGAGATTCGATCAAACATATCTGAAAATTTTACGGAGAAATGTACGTAACTTTCCTGAGAAATACATGTTTCATCCGGAGAAATTCGGCACCTCTCGAATGCTCATAGGCCGTTTTTCCTTAGCGCGGCGGTAGTGTTCGGTTTGCTCTAACGGGGCCTAACAAGTCGTAACTGTCTCGTTGGAGTCAACAGCGCGCGACCGCGTTAATTTAAAGCGCCCCAAATCCGCCCCCACCGCTTGGATGTTTACGCCCGTTTCCGCCAGGCTCAAAAATAGGCCCAACACCCATTCGGCGCTCCTACATGCCCCCCGCCCCCCTTCCCCGCTGGAGGCTAATTCGCAAACACGGAAGGAAACGTCACGAACATGCAGGTGCAGTTTATGGGATGCGCCGGAGCTGGCGCGATGACGGATTTCGCCATTCTCTCCATTCAAAGTTTTTCATTTTAAAATTTTTAATTGATTAATTTATTTTAAAATGGAAGGTAGAGAATGAAAAGAGAGAGAAAATATGGGTATAGTAGGATAGGAAGAGAAATTTAAATTTTTAACTGTAAAGTGCGTTATGAATTTTAAGTAATTTTGACTGCTTATTAATTCGGGTAGTATAAGGGTCAAAAGGTTGCATTTAAGTGGGAAGCTGGGTGGGGAAATTTTCAGGATTTTTGACTACTCATTAATTTCGGTGGTAACATCATTCCATACATACATACATATAAGTCGCTTTACAGCACTCCCTCGCGCTCTACGACTCCTAACCTCCACTGCTCTCTTGAGGGTAACATCATTCCAACTTGAAAAATTTCCACTCGTAAATTACATAATACCAGAAAACATAAAGGATTGCAATGTCTCTACGACGATCAGATCCTAGGATTGCAAGCTCGCGGTGTGCACCTGCGCACTGTTCAGAAATGGTATGCACCGGGAAAGGTCCGACATAAAGAAAATACAACTTTACAACGACTTGAGCGCGTACTGTGTAAGACGCGCAATGCATGAAATATCCTGCAGACTTGTAAGGCGCTTCCAGGCGCTGCGCGGACCGTGCTGTGCGCGCAATGCATGAGGTATCCTGCGGTCTTGTTAGGCGCTACTGTGCGTTTCGCGCCATGCGCGCCAGCTCCACGCCGGCTGCACTGTGTTTGACGCGATTATTCAAACTTGCGGCGGGGTTTCAACTCATGATTTTGAAGTTTTTGTACAGTTTGTTGGAACTATTGTCATTTTAAATGACAAAACATTACATGAAACCCAACTAATATTCCCTTCTTTATGCACATATTTTTATAAATAATTCTAAATTGAAGCATGCTAGTGAAGCGACTTTTACGTGTAGGCTTTCTCGTTGCTCAGCGATGTAATGGCGTGATCATTTGGACTACATTTTGCTATTCGGAACACGGAACTACGATGCCTAGCTCATCTATAAAAACAATTATGTGCCAAAGGAAACTGACGGTACATACGGTGTTCCTTAACGAAGCCAGAAATTATGGTTCCTGATTTCAAAATGAAATTTATTTGATCAATGAGTCCTTTCGAAGCGTAGGGTATGGATTCAATCGACATGAATCGATCTAATATAAAAACTTGAACCAATCGACATGATTCGATTGACACCGATTCAATCGATAGCTATGAATCAATTGACCGAATCGACGCCGGGTTTTTTCATAATAATTAGACTAAATTTTGTAATTTGGAGCTATAAATTCTAGTCTGGTTTAAAAACAACGTAAGTGCCATTAGTTTCCCTATGCACATAAGTGTTTTTCCGTAAGAGCCAGAGCTTATAGTTCTAAATTGCAAAATGCAGTCCAATTTGTACGCTGGAAAAAAAAAAAACACATTGGATCGAGAGTCCAGACTCTTAAAAACATCGACGAGAAAAAATACTCTTGATTCAATCGGATTTTTGCTTAAATCAAGATCTAAGCCTCTTAATTTGAGCGGATTTCCTTTTGATTTAAGTTTAAATCTGATTGAATCAAGAGTATTTTTTCTTGTCAATGTTTTCTAGAGTCTGGACTCTAGATCCAATGTGTTTTTTTTCCAGTGTAGGTCAAATTGGTATCGATCAGTTCACAGCCATCAATTCATGACGATCTAATCCCATCCCTCCTTTCGAGCCATCCAGTTTTAAAGTAAAGAGCCTCTCCACAGAATCAATTGATACACTCACAACGAGTTCCAGGTCCTATCTACTTTTGAGGGGCCATTCATAAAATACATATCGAGAGGGGGGGGGGGGAAAACGAGGAAATGCATCAGCCCCGTGCCATTCTCAAGGATGCAATTTAGAAGTTGATGATCTGCAAAACTGGATGTTGTTGGAAATAAGCTCTCAATTTTTCCCAGCACCACCCGGACAAAAAACTACTCACGTGCTATCCAAGGCTACTCGAGGAAGTTTTCGACAGCTTACAAGTTGTACAATAGTAAAGTTGAGTCACGTCAACAATGGAAACACGGTTCGTCCGATTTAGCGTCTCCTCCGACAGAAGGGCGTATCTCGATTTTCACGTGAAACCCGTTTCACATATGGATTCATGCTCTCTGGGGCTCATGAGAAAATCGAGCTGTACGCCCTTACGTCCGAGGTGCGACGCTATTTGGTCTATCGGCGCGTTTCGCCTGCCGGGAAAAGCTCAACTTAAAGCCGGAATCGGTTCAAGCTGAAAAGCTGAAAAAACCCGCCGAGGCGGGAGAAAGAGCTTTCCAGATAGTTTCCCGGCTGCTTCCGGCCCGGTGTCCGAGCGCTTCGTTTCCATGCCTTGATGCCAAATTTAGCTGGTAAAAAATTACACTGAGAAAGAATGCTAGAGATCACTCAATTCCTGATTACTCTGGCAAAAGATTGGCAAATATTGGCTGGAAGAGTATCCCTTGTGAGGATAAACCAGCACTAGATCTTCTCGTTTCCCAGAATAAAACGTCACTGCATTTCAAGATTGCAAAATTGACTGGAACCATTCAATTTTTTTCAAAGAATTTTCCGGGCAAAATTCGATTGACTTTGTGTACGTGATGAGATGCAAATTTGTGCAATTTTCAGTTAGAAATGCCCATCAATTACTTGGAAAAATACGACTTGGAAACTGAAATTTTGCAAAATTGAAATGAATCTCTCCATCAGTGTTAATCAATAATCATGCATCTGGTTGTTTTATGAGTTACGTGATCCGCAACCCATCGTTGGCTGCCATATTTCCCAGGATCAATCAGATGTCAATATCAAAATACAGTTTAATTTAATTCAATACATAATCAACATTCATCCGATTCATGCTTGAAATTTGAGCACCTATATAAAAAGAGTACGGACATGTTGGTAATATTCAGGTTAGGGAATGGAGATTTTTTTGAGCCCAAAAGGGATGCCAATCTACGGATTCAAATCATTCAGAATGATTTATTATTTCAGGCCCGTCGTTTGTAAATCACGTATTTGACTTAATATTGCATAACTTTACTCATTTTTGCGGAAAAACGCTCAGTCGTGAACATCCTTGGGCATCTTGGTCTGACATCGGAATCTGAAGTTTGGCAGGAACATTTTTTTGACAACTCGAGGTTGGCTGCCCTTTTGGGCTCCAAGAGCTACACATTTTGACATGTCCCCACTCTCCTTATATAGGTACTTTAGCTTAAAATAAAATTGGGGAACTTTGAATTCTTTTCACCATCCGACACCAAGGGCCGAAAGTTGTCGAGCATCGCTTAAGAAGCGCACTCAATGAAACTCGCCGGACGAGAGAAAAAAAAGCTCCTGGATTGAGCGGAAAGAAAGAAAAATCCGTGCATTGTCGCTCGTGCTCCTGCAATTTTCGTAAGAACCCCTCTCATTGTTGCGAGAGGCGCGCTTGCACCAACTCCGGCAGCAGGGCCCGCGCTCCCGAAAGTTTTCGGAAGTGCCCTTAACTTTCGAGTCCTCGACTTGACGAGGGATTGTTTGTCAACTTTGACAACTTTTAAAGTGTGCAGTCGTGCTGTATATGTTTACCGGTGTCGGCATGTGCGCTGCAAAAACGGCCCGGATACATGCATATCCAGACTGAGTTTGACACACAGGAGCAAGTCAGATTTTGATGAATAACAAGTTATGAGTGATTTTAACTTCCGAAAGTACATTTTTTTTCACGATTTCGTTTATTTTGTGGAACTTCTTCTTCACCACTTGCGTTATCTTCGTTAAAATTACTGGTCTGTTATGAATAATTTATATAGAATGCTCAGTTGGATATATGTATGTTCCTAGACAAAAAGAATAGATTTTGCTATGAGAGGCGTTGTGTGATGTATTTTGATACAGCGTGGTATATCCTCTCCATTTTGGCCTCAACTTGAGAGCTTTTTTTGAGCTCGGTAGTTGATTTCAGAGAAAACCAGTGGCACCATCGTGTTTCTCGCGAACTTTTACATAAGAATTAACAGTCAAATCGTAAATTTCTCACACATGCAACATCTCCATTCTCAGGAACAATCAAGATAAGAAATCCAAAAGACTCTCAAAAACCCCTAACTTTTTCAAATGAGACTGAGCCACATTCAAATAATCTTACGGCGTTTTTCCGTTAGAGAGGAAAACCGATCCGATGCTTGATTTTCCACCCCTTCTTTCCACCGCGAGTGAACGGTCAATTTCGGAGGGGGTTAAAATAATCCTTGAGCGGGCGATGCGGGAGCCTGGAGAAAATCGCTCTCCCTTCCTGATAGACTGAAAGTTAGGAGCTCATTACGGGCCCGTTATTTTATTTACGGCCTTTGCACAGCTCATGCCGATTCCATTCAATTCTCCGCACCGTTGATTAACCGATAGCGGATATCCGCTCAAAGGCGATTAGCCACCCCCATCCCCACCCCTCCTGCACTATTATTAGATCGCCACTCAAAAATCAATCGTTGCCAAGGTCGCTGAAAACAGAATAAAAAGAAAATAAAAAATAAGAACATGATGTGTGCGTTACGAGCATTATTGCCTCTCAAATGGACGTATTTCTATCAAACAGAACTATGTGCAGGTGAGAAATATGGGGTTTGCTCTAGAAAGCTGCATAAGAAACAACACTGAAAAAAGGAATATGCTGTTTTAGCATCAAGGATGTAAAAAATGTGTCTGATGATTCCAAGATGCTGCCTTTACTGCCGACACAGTTAACTTTACATCCTGTGAATGCAAATTTAGTTGCGTGGGCAATCAAGGCAGCATCTTCGGATCGCCAGACACATTTTTGACATCCTGGATGCTGAAACAGCATGCCATTTTTTTCAGTGATTCGTAAAAGTAGGCGTGATTCTTTTTAAAGAATTGGAGAAGTGGAATTTTAAATTGAGCGAACAGAACTATGTGCCAACTTAATGCGGGATATAATATGAGCCGCGGGCATGGGACGAGAGCGTTGTGGACAGGGCTCATGAGTTAATGACCTCTACGAATACCACGAGGAGCCGCGACGACGGTATCCATCTCCGCTGACGTCACTGGCGACAGATTATTATTCTCATTCACTCTTACGGCCAGAGAACTGACGAGCACACCCCATATATTTCTCATCTGCACATAAATCTGATTGATAGAAATACGTCCAAATACACAAACCACATAGCAGCGCATTGTGGTGGTGGATCTCGTCCCTCGGCTGAAAAAAAGTGTTTTTCGTCAAGAAAGCAAAATCTGGTCTTTCAACCAAACTCGACAGAACCCTGGTAATAATTGGCAGTAGAATCTGTGTTCCAAAATACCATAGACCTACGGCTGGCTGTAAGATTTCCAATAGCTTCTATAGCCGGCTACACAATTTCTTATAGCCCTTTATAGCCGATGGCGATTAAGCAACTCACAACCAGGCGATAAAGTGTATGTTAAACGGCACTAATTACGGATGCTAGGACTCCGTGAGTTTTTGGACCACTGCTCCCTTTTTGGGCCGTTGTATCTTGATTCATTTTGCGAGGAAAGCTCCGTACTTTTGATGGATACCTGCTATTCCTAATATATTAGAGCGTCTTCAGTTTCGTATGATACTGTGCAATACCTCTGGTGTGAAATAGTTGCTTCAAGTGCCGTGGCACGCTGCGGTGAGGCAGGCGGGCAGCCAGCGCGCAACGCGCATTGGCGCCTACAAACCTAACAGGGATACATCACGCGTTGCGCAATGCGTGAGGTATCCCTGTTAGGTTTGTAGGCGCCACTGCGTCGCCGCTCCGCTTTGTGTTAGGCTCTAATATTTAATCTGGCGGAGTCAGCGTTATTCAACTCATGATTTTGAGATGTTTGCACATCCTGTATGGATTATTCTATATATTTATGCTATTTTTGCACATTTTGGTGACGTTATATTTTTAGCGAACTGGGTGGGAAGGTTCTTGCTTCATCCCAGCATGGACGTATTTATGCTAAAAGGAACTACGTTTCTCGCAAATCCTATGCACATAAGACTTTTTAACAACATACGTGCTATTGGTTTCCCTATGCAGATATGTCCGTATGTCGGAGGGCGGCGTCGCGGCGTCAACATTTTAGAAACAACATACGTGCTATTGGTTTCCCTATGCAGATATGTGCTTTCATGGGAGAGCCAGAGATAGTGGTTCCTCATTGCAAAATGTATAATCTATTTATGCTATTTTTGCACATTTTGGTGACGTTACATTTTCAGCGAACTGGGTGGAAAGGTCCTTGCTTAATCCCAGCATGGACGTATTTATGCTAAAAGGAACTATGTTTCTCGCAAGTACTATGCACATAGTACTTTTTAGTATAGATATCGGAGGGCGGCGTGGCGGCGTCAACGTCAGAAACGGCAACGCGCCTTGCGCTTAACGGCGCCCCATAGATCTTGGTGGCCGACGCGTGCGGTGATTGGTGATCAGCGATCGCTGCCCGCCGAAGCCCATCGTCCACCGTTTTTCAATCGCTTAGTGGCGTCAGTGGCACGCCGTCAGATTGATGTGTCACTTAATAAAAGCTCGGGGCCTGCACCCCCTCCCTAATCCCCCCTCCGCGCTGGGGCTCATTTTTTAAACTTGTTTATCTATCCGCTCCCTAGTTTATTTGCTCGCCGAGGGATTTTCCAGGGCGGTCCTGAATCATGCAGCAGCGAAAATGGCTTCATACGTTTTGCTCAACGGTTGGGAAGCCACAAAGCCGCGGGTTTTTTTTTTTTTTTTTTTTTTTTTTTTTTTTTTTTTACGCTGAGCTAAATTATTTCTCACCCGTGGTTTTTGATTTCGACCAAGTGTACGATTAGCTCTTACTCTATTATGCGAAAGAGTACTCGCTGATTCTCCTGTATGTTTTCATTGAAGCAATGGAGCATTTGAAAGATTCTGAAATTTTATGATCATTGTGTTCGACTGGAAATTACTAAGTGAACTGAATACGAGGATACCCTTGGTTCAAAAATTGAGCAATGATTCGAGAATATATGACAAAATTATCTAATATGTTGAAATACGTGTGTTTCAATGAGAAAAGCCGCCAGATGACGTCACTAGGTGGTGCATTTTTTTATTTTTAAAGCTATTTTTCTACTATTTCCCATCTCAGAAAAAAAGTATAAAAATACTGCAAAATCAGCTCTTTAAACACTCTCAGATGAAGCAATAAAAAATTTGCGTGCAAATTCTCCATTGACGACATGTCACCCCACTTGTACCTATCACCAACGGTTTTGCCTTCAATTTTGTGGCTAGGCAACACGCCTACCGAGTTGCGTATCATATCGATGGCTAAAGTGCGAAACCACTTACCTCCTTTTGCGATATTGAAGACTTCCTGTCATACTTTATTTTTTCTTCAGAAAATTGGTCAACAAAATTTCTTGATAACTTCCTTCATTTTCCTTTCTTGTTGCAGAATATTCTGAATAAATTTTAAACTATGAAGTCTCTTTTTTTTTCTTTGAAAAAGTATAATAATAGCGTAAATTTTGAAACACTGCAATGGAAATACATGGTCTCGCACTTAAACCATCAATATAAGTATCTCGCAAAATATCTTTCTTGAGCAAACGGAAATTTTGTAAACGTGTTCGTTTACTCCGCCTGCAGCTGCAGGAGGTTCGCCGAACATTCGGTTAACTTTACCGACATTGAATGTGATCAGCCATAGAATATAAAGGCCCTTCTGCGCAAATACTTAAAATTATGCGATTCCCTATCTTAGAAAGGTACTCTGCGATAATTTTCGGGCCATAAACGCCCAAATATTTGAATCAAATAGGAGCCAAGACGGGTTCAAGTTTACACTTCAATTTACATCTCAAAGTGCAATTTGACAAGAAACTGTCGAAGTCTCTCATCTACCACGTTCAGGACTGAGAATTTCTATTTTTTTCAGTGTAAGAGTTAGTGCGAATATATTGGCACGATGGAGTATTGGTATTATTAAAGTTCGTATTAATTAGTTTTACACCATTTCGATAAAATTTTCATAGTTTGGTAAATGTAACAAAACTATTCTTTATAGGATGGACTGTAGGTTAAACAGAACAATATGTATAAGAAATGAAAGAGGAAAAAAAAATTAGATTTTTTTAGAGTCCGGGCTTGGAGCAGGTCAGCACACTATTTAAAATTATTTAATTTCCATAGTTTGGTCAATGTAACAAAACGATACCATATAGGATGGACTGTAGGTTAAACAGAACAATATGTATACGAAATGAAAGAGGAAAAAAAAATTAGATTTTTTTAGAGTCCGGGCTTGGAGCAGGTCAGCACACTATTTAAAATTATTTAATTTCCATAGTTTGGTCAATGTAACAAAACGATACCATATAGGATGGACTGTTGGTTGAACAGAACAATATGCACAAGAAATGAAAGAGAAAGAAAATAGAATTTTATAGAGTCCGGGCTTAGAGCAGGTCAGTTAGATAGTTAGTATATTTTAAGATATTCAGCGTCACAGGCTATTAACGTCTTTACAGAGAATTTTGAAAATGGGAGTATATACGAACATTTAGATTTTTAAATTAAGAGAGGTAAAGAGTTTCAGAATTTTGGTAGTAACATTGGGTTCATCGCATGTAAGTGGGTTTGTATTTCTGTTGATTGTAGGGGAGTAGATCTGTGATTGGAGATGCACACTATTTAAAATTATTTAATTTCATATAAAAGCAAAAAGAGGCGACAAATATACAATTTTCAAGCAGGATCACGGTTGTAAATTTTCCGTACAAAGCTAGATTTTCCCTGGGCTGAGCGCACAGGAGAAGGTTTGACTCAGCGTTCCGCGGCCGGGAACCAGGGCCAGGATTGAAAAGCTTTTAAAACTACTTAACTGGGGCCCTAATTGTTTGATTTTTTACCTAAGTGATCGCTTGTTAATCCGGTTATCAAAGGCGGCGATAAATCTCCCTGGAGTAAGTCGCTCCGTTCTACAAGTAAATCGACTTACGGGTAATGAGTTTTTTTTTTACGTCGCCCGTTCCAGAGGGGACGTCGTGGAGGGTAGTAAAAAATGTTTTGATTTTTAGAGCGCGGTTGCCAGGTCGAAGCTCCGGGGAGGGTGAGGATTCGACCGCGTGCATAGCAAAACAGCGATAAAGTGAACGAAACGAGATGGGCACTTAAGTCGACACAACGGATTAAGTATTCTCAGATGTTGCCATATCGTCACCATCCGGTAAAAGTATCACAAGTGACATGCGCCGTTTCAAAATTTCCACCGCCATGATATTTTTTTACAGAGGAATTGTTCAACGAGGTTGCCCGAAAATTTCTCTGAATTTTCTTCGTGCTGCCGATATTTAGTGAACTTTACAAAAGATCCAACCAACAGTTTCTCCGTAAAAAAATAAAATGGCGGTGGAAATTTTGAAAAGTCGTATTGCGCTTGTGATAATTTGGATGGAAGGTGACGATATTTTGAAATGTTACTTTTCCAATTCGTCAACCGTAAGTTTGGTACACAATTTACAATTTGAAAGCGTTATTCATAAAGGTAGGGTACTTTGATCTCGTTTGGAAGGGCGCAACCTAGTACGAAGATTTAAATTTTTAAATTTGTATGTGTATCATGCAACTGAAGGAGGCGTAATGTTTTCGGTCGAAACGTCTTGGTATGTGTTTTTATCTAGCTCGGATACCGACAGATGTATTCTTAAAAATGTATAAAGGACGAATCGGATGGTAATTGACTAAAACCTGTATCGGCTTACACTAGAGGAACGCCACAAGTCTGAGCCATTGTTTTTTTTTTCCTGCTAATTTTACCTCATAACTTCGTAGCTACTACAAGAGCCATATGTCTTGAATTTACGACGATATTGAAAAACAAAGTACAATTAGCTAACACTGATTATCAACAAGACCAGAGATTTTGGAGGTCTCTGTCTTCACCTACATGTATTTTAAATTACCCGTGAAAGTCATTGGATAGGGGAAGTCCGGTTGAAGGTGAACTTGATTTCAACTATGATTTTCAGTTTTTCAGACGTGTTCGCGGGGGCAGTGCTCATTTCTAACTTTTGCAACTTTTCTCAATGTCAATATCAAAATATTTTTCGGTGGGGAGAATTGAGTAGAAGTTAGTGGAAGTCGTGTTGCTGTGATCATTGAAAACCCGAAAATTACAATGAAAGTCACTCGTTCCTGGACATCACGCTAAACCACGATGCGTGATACAACTATATCAACTCCGAAGCAGCTCAAATTGCATCCATCGAGTTGAAGGCTATCTTGATTTCTTAAAACATGTTCCTGTTATTCAGACGTGACTGCGAGAGCGGTGCTTAATTGTAATTTTTGCAACTTACAACTTGATGAAAAATCTTTTAGGTAAAAACAAAGAAACAATCAAAAAACAATAAAAACACACTAAAATACAAAAAACAAATGGGTATACAAGGCTATAGAGGATAAATAAACAACCAGGACGTTTCGGGCCAATTACATGCCCATTCCCAACTGGAACAGAAGCTAAAAAATGTAAAAATTAAAACAAGAAAATGAGCATGCAACTGAACGAGGTAGGAATCAGTGCAAACTAAAAAACAGAGCAAAATTGCGTCTCTCGCTCTCTTATCACTGAAACAAACGAACAAAAAATCACGTAGGTTAAAAGGTTTGTGGGTGAGTATCCGTGGATTAAAACGTCTTGGGTGAAAACGTATGAGTGAAAGTCCCTTGGGCGAGAAGACGGAGGATGAGTAGTGCCGGCACCGTGAAAAAGGTTCGACGCGGCAACGCTGGAGATAACTGGATCGGGGGAGGCTTTTAACAAAACAATCAACTAATTCAACCCCTCTCGATGTCTTGGCCTTCCTAGTTCTCACGTCAATCTGGGCGCGCACTCAACGCCGACGCCATCCGTGGGAGATCGCTGCTCTGCTGAGGAAAAACGTCATATAAACATTCGGAAGTTGACAAAATTACTCAGGCACAATACAGATATTCTGAGAAACCTATTACAATTTTTCGTCAAATTTTTCAGATAGTTATTTTAATAGCTTAATCCAGTGTAAAAGGAAATTTTGAGGCGAAAAATGTCTAATTTTTATGGAAAATACATTTTTTACATAGGGAAAATTGGCAACATTCTAATGTTCTTATGACGTTGTTCCTCATCACGGTAGACGAAGGTTAGCCGGGAAACCTCGTGTTAACATCATTCTCGCCTTATTTTTAGGATCCTCGCGGTGCAGCATCCCCTTAAAAGTCATTGCTGCGGCGTTGTCGGTTTTATTTAGCTGATTCATTTCAAGATTTTGAAACATGGAGAGGACTAAATTTTGCGAGAATTAACTAGTGCTCTGCCGCGATAGCAAAGAGAGATACCTCTCAAATTATCGAAATCGAGTTTCTTGCGAAATTCCTCTGATCTCTTTTGAACGAAATCATTAAAATAGTAAAAACAGTAAAATTCGTCTTATTTGGATGGAAACGAGACATAATATGAGAAAACCGTACGTAAGGAACAATTGGATTACATTTTGCAATAAGGAGCCAGTATTTCTGGCTCATTTTAGAAACAACATATATGCCATTGATTTCCCTATGCAGATATATACTTTTATGGAAGAGCCAGAGACAGTGGTTCCTTATTGCAAAATGCAGTCCAATTGACGTTGCGTCAGGGCCATGGTGCAGCTGACAGCAGTACTTTTAAGTAAAATTGCGCTCTTTGCCACCAATTTCTAACCTGAAAATGTGTTCGTTTTGTATCAAAAATTCGACCACAAAAGCATGCAGAAGATAGCACTTATGGCTTCCTTGTTTAACACTAGCCGAACATGAAAATATGAAAAATACTCTTTTTATAAAGTTAAATTAAAACACATGGATTTTCAATCACCCAACCGATTTCAGAGGGTCTTTCGGGTGATTGATGGCAATTTGACAAAGAATGAAGACTTTTTTCAACAAACAAATTCCGCTCTGACGCTAGTGAGTCCAAAATTGGTCGTGTGGAAAGAAAAATTAAATAAAAAAAAAAAAATCTGAAGTTGTAGCCAGCCTTAAAAATTATGTTTCTGATTGTAGTACAGGTTGATTTTTGAAATCAACTGAGTTGGACACAGGACACTAATGGAACCGATCACGAAAAACTAGTTTGAACATTCAAAGCGGCAACGTTATGAGAGAGGTTTCAACTTGATGAGGAATCTGTGTTTCAGTAATGCAATGCGTGTTTATTGGTGTTCTTCTTGGACCGGAACTTTTTTAAGTGGCTTTTAATTAAGTGTGGAAGTAAAAGCTTATTTGATGGGGGTGAAAAGGGGTTGGATGTGTCTAAAAGAACAACAAAAAGTAATGAGTGTCGATCATGGTGACAAGACAAGGCCCTCGACATTCTAAGATTGATTTATCTAAATTTCAAATTTTATTTTGTCATGAGAGGGTTATTTGCTATTAGTTTCCCTGTGCAGGTGAGTGACTCTATGGATGAGCCATAAATATTAGTCCTTTATGTAGAGTGTAGTTCAATTGTATTTCGTTTTGCAATTAGGAACTAAAATTTTTGGCTTATTCGAAAAAAAAAACACCTGTGTGCATAGGGAAAGTAATGGTACGTTCGTTGTTTTTAAACTTAGTAAGAATTTATAGTTCCTAATTGCAAAATATAATCCAATTATAAGTGGCCGTTCACGAAGGAAGATAGTGCCCCACCCCCGATAAACCCAAAATTGGGCTTGTTTCATCATTTTGTAGATTAATCTTTTATGAGTATTGGGCGCAAAAAACACCCCTAAAATTCCGATGCAAACATGGGTCTTGATGGTAGGAGGTTTTGGATTGAAATTGCATGATTTTGTGGAGAAATAAAGAGAAGTCAAAAAAGTAATTTCAAAGTTTAAAATCACCAAAACTGCGGCGGTTAAATGAACCGCATTTTATGAAAGGGAATCATATGATTTGAACATTTAAGAAACAACACATGTGCCATGAGTTCCCCTGAGCAAGTAGATGATAAGAAGGAGCTACACTACTTTTAGCTCATACATAAAAGATCTATTCGTCTCCGGTAACCAAAAGTACATGTGTTGTTTCTAAAATAAGCTATAAATTGTAGTTCTTCATTGTAAAATTTAGTCCGCGTGAAATGTGGCATAACTTCCCCATTTGCACACTTGAAGAGGCTTCTATACATTCTTGCAAGGAGGGCAATCGAACTACATTTGCAATACAAGGAACTACAATTTCTGGCTCCTTCATAAAAAAAGTTATCTGTATGAGGAAACAAATTGAACGTATTACGCACGCCGGTTTTAAAACGAGTCAGAGATAGTATTCCCTGATAGCAAAATGTAGTCCAATTGGACCGCATTTAGCGAAAAGGAACCAGTGCGATTATAGTGTTGTAAAAATGTTGCTTCTTCACAATTATCAAAAAACTCTTCCAGTATAGCAAATAATTTTTGCTTCCCTCCAAAAAATTATTAATTTTAAGGGAAAATAATTGTGTTCAACACTGTGCATATTTTGGATATTTTTGAAAGAATAGAAGAAGTTGCTTAATTCTGAAAACACCGTCATTGCCATGGTTCCTCTTTGCTGAATACTTAAACTTTGTGAACATAGTAGCGAAGTAGGCTGCTAAAAAGACTTTGAAATAAGTTAACTGCTCGGTATTTTCCTGCTTAGGTCGGAAAGGGTGCTGAAAATGGAAAATGGGCGGGCGGGGTGGCTCGCGGTCAGGATGTTTTGTTTTGAGTGATTGGGGATGAGATGTGTCTTGCAGGTTGCTGAACGAGCGCGGCGTCAGGCGGTCGACGGTTGGCTTCCACCTCGAAGCAACTTGTTAAAACTGCCCCGTCCGAATGTCAGATCTTGCACATGCCCGGCCGTCGACCTATCGGCAACTCATTTATTCTGAAACACCGTTGGTGCCAACTCGGGAAAATGGATGAACCCGGACGATAGTTTATCTCAACACCGTTTGCCCTGCGGACTGATTATTTCAATTGGTAGACAAAGCTATAGACAAATATGACAAAAATGATATGGAGGGATCCTATTGGTTGAAGCGGGTGGTTGTGATGGACACAGGACGTGGGCACTAGACCAACTAATGGCAACCAAAGAGAGACCCTTTAGTTAGTCTATCATTTTCACCCCTAATCTATGAGAACCACCCATTTCAACCAATAGGATCGTTCCATACTTCTTATTTCTTCTTTGTCTATCGCTTTGTCTATCAATTTCAACAATCAGTCATTCAACAAAAATAGTTATTTTCACTTAAGTTAAGCACAATCGCAGTAAGTCTCACCAGAAGTAAGCGAGTCTACAGTATATACGAAAAACAATACTCCCAACCCAATGGTTCTTTGGAAGACTTTTAACAATTACGCATATAAGAATAAGAAAGAAATGGGATTTTTGGAAAAAAAAATTATTTTTCATAATTTAAAATGAAGTTGATTGCTACAAGAGACACAAAAACTTCAAAATCACGAGTTTTGAAGATTGATTTTGAACACAGTGCGGTCGGCGTAAAACCTATTAGCGCCTAGCAAACTGCAGGTATACCTAACGCATTGCGTTTGTACCACGGAACGACGGAACGTGGAATGCGCTCTGATCCGCGGTCTGTTCTATTTCAGACCTACCGACACCTTCCATGCCAAAGTATCACAAGTGCCATGCAACGTTAAAATTTTCCGCCGCCATTTTTATTTTTATATAGAGAAATTGTTGGCTGAATCTGTTTGAAAATATCACTAAATTTCATCAGTAGCACAAAGAAAATTCGGTGAAATTTTCCGACAGCCTCGTTGAAGAATTGAATCAGTGAGTTCGAAAACACACCAACTCGGAAAAAAAGTTGTCTAGGAAACACCTAAAACTGCGCAGCGGGCGAAGAAGTTAGTTTGAGAAAAACCTTTTTGGTGCCAAAGGACAAGTATTTAGAGACTTTATAAAGCACCAAGTTGAAATCGATACACCATGTTTGATGACAGAGAATTAAGCGTTTAAAAATGTGCGAGTTGGTGTGTTTTCGTTCTCACCGACTTTTAGATACTGATTTTTCATAGTCTGCCCAAAAAAACTTATATTTCTCGACCTGAATAACGCTTGAATATTTATATAACTTGTTGGTACAAGGTATACTGAACCGAAAAAAGATAACCAGAAAATCAGATGGTCACCCGTTTCCCTTGAAATGGCCAAAAAATGGTACTTCCAATGAAGTACTTCGATTTTTCCCTTTTCTCGTCGCTGTTTCGAGCAATTCCGATTGCAATTTCGAAATTTTCTTTATCGTGCAGATGCTTCTATCCATAAGTGTTACTAAACCGTAAAAAAGTGAAAATCGAAAAAAACCCGAGTTGGTGTGTTTTCGAACTCACTGATTCAATTCTAACAAGATGTGGCAACTCATGGCACGCGTCAACCCGTTCGGTGTTCATCGGAAAACGCTGAGTGATTTGTTTGCGTTGTAATCTCACACCTGCCTCGCCCTCTATTGTTAGGTTATGTGTTTCCGGCGAATGAGCCATTTTTCATCCCTTCGGCAGGATCAGCGGCGGAGTGTTCGGCTCCTGGAACACGCTCTTTAACACTCCCTCGAGGATTGAAAGGGCCGAGAGACGATTACACCTTTTATTAATGTTCATTAAAGTGTTGCGCTGATTGGTTTTCTTTTGTGTTGCGCCAAAAACATGTATAACGTAAATTCGCAAACTGGCGTCGACTCTAGAATAGTTGAATGAACAAGTGAAATTACTTCGTAGAAGAGTAGGTAAGGACGCGATACGAAGAAATTCAGCGTGTTTGTTGGCTTTTGGTACGATTTTGGCGTTTTCTCATGGTTTTTAGGTGTATGGTATGAATGTGAATTATTTGATGATAATTTTTAATTAAAATTGGACCGAGTTAAGCAGAAAGGAACCAACCCACATTTTGGAAAAAAATTGAGTTATGAATGGTTTTGAACTCAACCACTGCTCTACTATCTATCGCCAAAAATTCAAAGTTTATTCTGGAGCAAATTTTGCAGAAATTGAACTTGAAGTTTATCTTTTACATTGAGTCTTATGCAGGAGCCAACTTTAAACCTCTTTTTCTCGGTTCGATTCCGATTTGGCTTGGTTCCTTTCTGTTTAACTCAGTCCAATTAACCAAATTAAAATTCACTACATATTTACATTCATTATATTAGTAGCAACAGTTGAAACTGCGCAATGTGTGTAGTGGACCTGTTGCAAATTTCAGCTAGAGCAGAAAGAGGAGTTGTTTTGTAGAGAAAATCGTCCAAGAATCACGATGAGCGCATCGGGAAAGTCTCAAAAACACTCCTAACTTCAGTATGTTGAAGTTTTTTAGCCAACGTGCGTTAAAAATCAGCATGAAGCTGAAAATCTTATCGTATCTTCTTGGAAGAAAATTGTGCTTGTATATGAGCTTTTTCTTTCTGTATTGACATTTTCGGCTTTATTCTAATTTTTAACGCATGTTGGCTAAAAAACTCCAGCATACTGTCTTACGATCCGTATGTCCACCGCAATCAGTTTGTGTCATAACTTCACAATCTGTCTCAGTAATATGCGTTTTTTCAAAGCTTCCCGCTTTCAAAAGAATACTACGGCACAGGTGAACATTTCGTAAGAGGAGTCGTTCCATCCAGCCCGTGCGCACGAGGATGCTACACAATATTTAACCTGACTGACGCTTCCGTGTACAAATCGTAAGGAAGTACCATGGTCTTTGGACGCAATGGAAAATTTAAGTATGAACAAATCGTCGCTCCTCTGGGCGTATCTCGATTTACACATGAGCCCTGGAAAGCATGGCGTTATATGGACAACAGGGTTCACGTGGAAATCGAGATACGCCCTTACGTCAGAGGAGCGACGAAATATGCCGGTTGATAAAATCCCGTTTCGTCACGTGTGTTTTGGCGGGTCGGCGTCGGCCATGTTGGGCATGTTTCATGCATATGCTCGGAGGCGAATTTTCAGAAACAAAATTTTTGTCGAAATTGGTGGAAAATTCGAAATTTTAATTTTCAGGGTAAACCACTTCCTAGTACTTCAAAGTATAAGCTGCGAGCGATTTAGACAATTTTCATGGCATCCATTGGCGGGTGCTCATTTTTACTTTGAAGTTTAACAATTTTGAGTTTCTCTAATGCGAGTTCGAATAGTCGCGCCAAATTGGCGCCTACAAGACTGACAGAATACTGCACGCATTGCGCCAAAGTACTGTGCAGTCAGTCAATCGGCGTGAGACTCATAAGCGCCTACAAGACTGGCGGAATACTTCGCGCATTGCGTGTAACAGCACAGTGCGGGTGCCCGCTTTAATCGTTGAATATTCGTAATTTCTCGGTGTCAGACCTATTGCCCGCGGTGAGCACAGTATCCGACCAATGTACACCGTGAGCCTGCAATCCTGAGATTACGGGATCGTTGAAATTTTCCTGTGTGTGTAGCATCCTAGTGCGCAAGGATTGTATCGAACGACTCCTCTCACAAAATGTCCACCTGTGCCGTAGTATCGTTTTTGAAGCGGTAAGCTTAGAAACAGATTGAGCAGAATTTCTTAAGCAGATTGTGGAGTGCACTTCAGACTATCGTAATGGGCTCATCGTGATTTTTGAGCCATTTTTTAGGATAAATTATACTTTTTTTCTGCTCCAGCTGAAGTTTGCAACAAGCCCATTGTGTAGCCGTCGTAAGTAACGTTTCCCTATTGTAACGTCATCAGTGCGTGGTTTTAAGATAATCCATCCGTTTTGGCAACGCGATTTGGACGGAAAGAGGGGCGCTTAAATGAACTTGTCAGTAATTTATAGTCCAGAGGTCGGCTCTGACGCTGTCCAGTATTATGCAAGTGCAGTGAGAGCTGAAAAGCAGAGTCTGAATGCACATGATTGCATGCAACGCGGGCGGCCTAGCGCACGACCGGAAGGGGCGAGAAACGTGCAACTTTACCTCAGAAAACCGCGTATCTCGGATGAAATCCTTCGGTGGAGATGATGTTCTCGCCGAAAACGGCATGTTATTGGGGGCGGATCATTTGAAAAGCCGCCCTGTCCGGTCTCCGGTGTCCGCTGTCCGCTGTCCTGCTCCCCCGTGCTGAGGAAAAACGATGTATGTATTTTCAGGCGTTGCCAAATTTCCTTTGATAAAAAGCGAAATTATTACGAGATTCTGTCATGTTTTTCCGCCAGTTTTTCAAATCATCTTGTTCGTAATTTAATATAGAGTATCCGAAAATTGCAATAAAAATATGGATAACATTCTTTTAAAATTATTATTTTATCAGGGGAAATTCGGCAACATTCGAATGTTCATACGGGGTTTTTCCCTGTAAACAGCAGTGCTTGAGCTTTCTCGTCGCCGAGGGCCAGGGCCGGCCGGACGCTCGAGGCTTCCGTGATGCGCGAAAATCGATCAAATTTTAGGACGGAGGGCGTTTCCGCTCAAGGTTAATGAACGGCCGGGCCGCCGTCGAAAGAGTGTCATGCATTCAGACATTAAGAGAAAAAACGGTGTATGAACTTCTAGATGTTGCCGAATTTCCTTGCATAAAATGAGAATTGTAAGGGGAACTTGCGACATACTTCCAGAGAGAACTTTTCAAGAACGATTTCAACCAATACGCTTTGTTGGTGTTAAGTTGCCTAATTGACCCTGCCCAACTAGAATCACCGAAAAACAGAGGAAGATTTCCTTGAAAGAGAAATGAGGTTGACTGGATTTTGATTTGGAGTGCCTTCATCCTACCGTGATACTGCACGCTTCGCGCAGGAGTTAGTTTAGTTGCCTAACGGATCCGAACCTAACTTGCATCACAGAAATGGTTGGAGTTGATTTCATTGGAAGGAACCCTTACAGAAACATGCAGAAAGGACACCTCTCGTCCACTCCACAACCTTGATTCGAGGTATGAGTGATTAAAAGCTGGCATGCTGTTCCCGCTGACAAGTTTGACCAGACACAATGTTTTCACGGCTTACGTGAGCTCCCTACATTAAAAATATTAAGTTTCGAAAGAAATTTAATTATTTCCCCCAGTTTCTCAGGTTTTTGGCGTTAGAGAGGCAAGGCAGTCTCAGTCAAAAAAGAGGAGCATTAGGTTGGCTTGCGGGAGGTTTACAGAGGGTTAAAAAGTCGGCGAAAATGCCTTACTTATTTGCGATGCTCACAGAAAAATTTCAATTCAAATGTTTGGTTAATACGGGAAGTAAAACATAAAATAACCCAGGCCTTTGGTTGAAAATTTCAAGAGAAAGTGCCAGCTAGTTTTCTGGAGAAAATTTAATAAAAAGGAGTGGTGAATACCAATGTCGCAGTTGGGCGGAATGCATTTTCTCAGTGTCTGTATTGCTCTCTGCGCGAATTTCACCACAAACTGTACCAAAATCAAATCAAAATTTGTGTGGGTTCGTGTTTCACTTCCCGCATTAATCAAAAGTAACACAAGTACACAAATATGTTTATCGGTGTGCTTGAACGGTCCCTCAGCTGCTATTCGTTGCTTAATTGCTATCACATTTTTCGTGCCGTAACAGTCTCTTTTGGAGTGTTACGGAAATGAACTAATCAGATCTACTTCCGTATGAATGCTAATAATGCAACGGCAAACCTCTATTGAGACACGCAAGACAGGGTGTCCCAACAGTATGCGTCACACGCAACGAAAAGAACGGCTCGAGGCTGAACTTTTATGTAGTTCAGGATGAGATAGGATTTACAACATGAAGTTTACTGTTAGTTAAATTTGAGACATTTACTTTGTTCGATAATAAGGACAAATATTTACAGCCCTCGCTAGCGGAAAGGCGCTTTCCGGCGTGTCGCGACAATCGGTCTAAAGGCGGAAAGGCAAAGGTGGCCGCTTTAAACTGTAGCGCCTTTACGACCTGTGTCGGGCCATTTCCTCGCGTCGCATCGCCGCACAGAGTTGATAAATTCGAATTCTGTCGGACAAAGGGATTGCATTTTGCAAGAAGGAACCAAGGGCATTCCGATGTTGCTAGGATTGTGCAACTGACATCCTTTGCAACACAATTCCTGAAATCATGCAAAAAATTAAATTTACAAAGGTCATTTTCGTCATGAATTTACAGTTTATTGAGAGTAGAGATGAATCTTCCTCAGAAAATCAGTTTATATTTGCGAAGTAAACAAAGTTGCACAAGCTTAGCGACATTGGAATGCTCTTGGTTCCTTTTTGCAAAATGCAATCCAAAGGGTCCGCGAAGTCTCGCACAATAATTAGTTTCCTTTGATGAGCTTGTACACTGGAAAAAAAACACATTGGATCTAGAGTCCAGACTCTTAAAAACATCGACAAGAAAAAATACTCTTCATTCAATCGGATTTTTGCTTAAATCAAGAACCAAGCCTGTTAATTTAAGCGGATTTCGTTTTGATTCAGCAAAAATCCGATTGAATCAAGAGTATTTTTTCTTGTCTATGTTTTTAAGAGTCTGGACTCTAGATCCAATATGTTTTTTTCCCGTGTACAATCATTTTTAATAGGTCACTAAACGATGAACGAATTCATACTTCCAGACCAATCACACCAAGATTTCCATCAGTCTGTCTTAAGTTTAGTACCCGTTCACATTTTTTGAGCTAAATATTATAATCACCAGAGAAATTTCAGCTAATTTTGGCCGGAATACATTGAATTCGTTCGACTGTTCGACGCCTCGCACGTTGTGTATCGTGAAGGGGATGACGAATATGGGGCAATGACCGGGTATGTCGAGACGATAGCACTAGCGAACAATTTGTAGCATACATCGACTTCCGCATGAGCCCCAGAGAGCATGTGTTTATATGTAAAGCAGGGCTCAAGTTGAAATTGAGATACGCCCTTATGTTATAGGGGTAGCATTTGAGAGCCGTTCTCGATCCGCGCGCCGAATGACGACCTTTAATACCATTCTAAGGAAAAGCGCCGTATTAACATTTGAGAGTTGCCAAATTTCTGCGGATGAAAATGTATTCTTGAGACAAGTTTTGCATATCTCTTCTTTAAATTGTAAGATTTTTTATATTAAAGTGCGCACGAAACTGTCTGACACATTGGGAAAAAAATATTAACAATTTTCTTAACTTAATTTGATCAGAGGGCGGTGGGTTTTGGTGGCCACACATTGACTTCTGCTCCAACTACCTGCTCTGACTCCATTTAACCCTTAAAAATCGAAAAAGTCAAAAATAAAAAAAAAAGTCTCACTTAAGATTTTGCGATTTTTACTTTTTCAATCTGCAGACGTTTGGGGTGTTGGGATGAAACGGGTGAGAGTCGAAACCCCTTGGACTCGATTTATACCGAACCCAAGGAAATAAGATGGTTAAACTGTCATATCTTTGCGAGGATTCCCCATTTTTTCTCATGGTCACCATAAAAAAAAAAAAAATATACAGTCGTTCTCTGATAAAGAAAAAAAATTGCGAGTGGTCTTCAGAAGAAAGAAAACTTTTCAAAACGAACCGTGCTCGACTAGTATCAACTGTGTGCGACGATGTTCGATTTTTCTTGTTCCTGCGGATGGCAGGGATTATCTTGAGCCAATTTGAAGAGTCTGGTGATTTTTGGAGGATTTTTCGAAGCTCCTAAAAAGTCTTACACATCTTCCAATAAATATCCTCGACTTTTAGAGTATTAGACGACATCAATTCAGATTGTCCTTGAATGAAACGATTGATTATATACGACTTTGATCAGACTAATGTGAATAAGCGAATTTCGACCGGTGTATAGCCGCGACTCTACTCTGGGCAGACCAAACGATTTCTTAGTAAGCCAGCCAAAAATGTCGTTTAATAATGATGAATATCCGTTCTGGACATGCAAAACACGCGCTTGGAACGTTTCATGCTTCCCACACGCGAGAGCAACACCCATTCTCCGCCAGGCAAAAACCGTAAACCTCTAATAAAAATTCTAAATAGATGAGTGGTTTTCGGTTAATGTAGCGAAGCACACTTTTGGGTCGTCGAGTCGGATAGAACCGCGTATTTCCAATGGGAAATTGATGTAGATATGCGCGGTTTTAATCAGAGCGACAAAATGGAAAGTCCGCGAGCGATAACCATGCAAATGGCAAATGCCGAAATCCTATCGGTACCTTTATTTGGAGGTTTGCATTTTATTCGTAAATTATGATTTCGCTCTTTGATGAATGCCTCCGTTTTAGCATTGTCGTTCTGCGCAAGGACACGATTGGGCAGAAAATTCCGAATTTTTCGGAGTCATCGCGAGTACTCTACTCAAAAGTACTCTACTCTACTCATTCTGTTATCACTGCAGTCTCATTTCAATACCAATTTCACCGTGTAATGCGTGTGCTGGTTTTTATTTTAATTTCTTTTTTATTTTTAATTCTTTTTTAGCAGTTGATAATGGTGCCGTAAGGTACCAAAACGTCCTGCCTTTGTATTTTGTATTTTAGCCTTGTTTCCGCATTTTCCTGTGTTTTCGATTGTCGTTGCCGTTTCGGGCTGCTTTTACATTCTCTTTGTTTTCCACTCTACTCAAAAGTAGCTCCTATGTGGTGTGATCTCCCCACTTTAACAAACAAAATCAGTGTAGTTGGTTTACGGACACGGACACGGAGTTCGAATATTACAGCACAGCGTAGTGCGGCTGGCGCGAAAAGCGGACTAGCGCCTACAAGACTGCATGGATACTTCATGCATTGCGCGTACACCGCGGAGGATACTTCACGCGTTGCACGTCCATCACGGTGCGCACGCGCAATGCGTGAAGTATCCATACAGTCTTGTAGGCGCTAGTCCGCTGGCCGCACTGTACTCGGCTCTGATATTCGAACCCGCGGAGTCAGAATTTTTCAACTCATGATTTTGAAGTGTTTGTACATTCTGTATGGATTCAAGCCATCAAGCACGAATACTGCGGGCGTAAAAAAGTTTGTTCTGACAAGGAGACTGCTACATCGAACACGACTTCATAGCATAGAATTGAACATAATCTGACAACAAGGCACGTTTTGCACTTTTGCAACTCAAGAGACACGTGAAATTGCAAAGAAGAAAAATACTAAAAAGAAGAACTGGTAATCCGTCATTCTGGGGCGTTGCGTTGCGTCGGCCGGGGCGAGGCGCAAAATTCCGAAGAGATACGACCAGATTAGATTTGCAATTAAATTCAGGAGACGAAATTTATATTTTATGAGCACGAATTATGAGTAGCTTGTCAAAACAAGCCACTTTTGAAAAGAGCCCAACACACGCACCGAAGTGAAAGTGGCAATGTCATGGCAAAAAAACTTTTTTTTTTCGGCAGCGATATTTCGTTTAATTTTGGAGAAACATTGTTGCAATTCAAAAGAAATTATTCAAATCCCGTCTAATTTGATTGCATTTTGAAAAAAAGTATGTTTATATTTGACAGGCTGTGAAAAAAAAGAAAGCACATGACTTGTTGTTGGAAGCGATGAGATGGCTTTTGACAAGACGGGTGGGTTTATGGAAATGTAGTTTTTTATAAATCTAGTCCGTCTCCGAGGTTAAAAAATATGAAGTAGTGGAGGGAAATAGGACTGTGAAACATGTACTCCAATAAAATGCACATATTATTTAAGACAAGTATTTGTTTCCCGGTACTTGTTTCCTAATCGATATTTATACGAATGACATGTCATATTTATGATGAGAATATTAACGGCGTAAGTCCGCAATCCCATATCTCGTTTGCGGTGTCTGAAAAACTCCGCCTCAATGTTATTTTTTTAAAGGAGAACAAATTGACATCATTTCTTGAAGTTTATGAAGAAGTTTCTTCGCACAGAGAAGAACGACATACGTTTTGTGAAATATTTTCCGGGTGATTCTCTTCTGGTTTAATAAGTCCCGTCCCCAGTCACGTTTTGAAAGGGATCTTTGAGGTCATCAAAATTTGATCCTTCATCGATTTGGAAAAAATATATCAAAAACTAATTCCACGACTCTGCGTTAAGGTCATGTTTTTGCCGAGGGTGCTGTAAGTTACATTATTATATACACTAAGAATGACTCAAGTAATGGGATTTGTCAAACTTTATGTACGATACTCACCCAGTATGTTTGCATGCACACAATTTTTAGTTTGTTGTATATTTATTCTTACCTTCACAAGCATTCCTACTTCGAGCCACTCGCTGGCCGTTGACATAGAGTCAAATAGTAATGATCTACTCCTGAATGTAGTCAAACAAATTCAAAACGTATCACATATACCCACCGTCCACGTATTCAACCACAACCTGAATAGTCCAATTTTCCCTCTTGCTCAGCTACATCATAGAACATCCATTCCGACAATCATAGGCCTCGATCATTACCTTAACACTAACTGGGAACCTAAGATCATTTTATTCTCTCTGAACGCCTGCTCTGACATCCTCAGTTTAATTTTTAGTTCCGCTCAGCCAATAAATAGACCACGGATCCCATCTGAAAAATATCAAACTTCATTGAATTATGAGTCTTTCTTCACATGCACATCATCCCGATTTCCGAATTATTGCATCGACTATACTGACGGAAGCAGAACAATGCGATACGGTAAAGAATGTGACATGGTCATCAGCGTATCAGAGACAGACCTGCAACCAGGCTTCGAGATGTCTGACTCCCTTTTCGAACTCACGCGGGGAGTTTTCCAGCACCAAGTTTGGAATGGTGAAAATTACCTCATCTTCGTGTTACCGTCAAAAAGTTACTATGTTCATTGCGACTTGCTGTTCACGTTCAAGCTCATGTGGCGCTTGTACCAAGGCTTCAGAACCGTCATCTGCATCGGCGAAAAATGCCTCAGGTACGATCCATTCCGCGGTTCCATCGACATACTCAAAAGCGACGCATATCTCTCCTTCTCTCTGCCCGACCTAATGGGACACGATCTCAGAATCGCGATCACGCCGGACGGTGAAATGTTTGACCGCATCATAAGTTTGAAAAATTGGTCGCCTCTCGCACACAAAGTCATGGAGTTGATCGCCGAGGAAATGGGAGGAAAATTCTGCGAAACAGGTTTCCCCGACGATGTCCGGGAAGACAACAGCATGGCGCTCAAACGAGATATCGACGTGATGATATTCGAGAGTAGTTTAACCAGCACCGATTTCAACCGACTGGAAGTCATAACGCTCATCGACCACGGTGAAATAAGTTTCATAGTGCCCGATTTGGGGTTCATGCCGTCGTATCTGACACCGGCCAAATGTTTCTCAGTGACAGTTTGGTTTTTTATCCTTGGCGTATTGGTTCTCTTCGGGGTGGTTCATGAAATTTACCTGCGCTTGAGCATAAAAATGTACCCTGAAGCAACCGCGGGGATCTCGACAGCCTTCACGATCTTCTCCTATTCCATCTGCGTCGGTCACTCGAGATTGCTGCTGGGGTCCGTAACAGGCCGCATTTTGTTCATGGTTACAACGTTCGCTTTCATGATCCTGACGACAGTATTTCTCAGCCTGATGACCACCTTCTTCAGCGAGCAAGTCCGATACACACCCCTCGACACGGTCGACGACTTGCGAGAATCGGACGTCATGTTCCAATTGATGGGGACGGATGACGAGAAATTCAGTTTCCTGGACGACCCCAAGTATGAATGGTTGAAAAAACGCGTGAAGAACTCATTGGAAAGTTATGTTACTGAATTAGCCGAGCCAACAAATACTGTGGTAAGCTACATGGTGGAATCCGATGAGCTTATAATTATGGGAGAACCTTTGAACGCATCGAAATTAACGGTGAGAGAAATGTATAAAGGCATTGCTGCGATACTGGAGAACGATGGCTTTGTCGCTTTTCTTCCACGTAACGCGAAAAAACGGGATTTGCTCTCTGTTTCCTCTGCGCCTTATTCAAAACAGAAATTTATCGATTTTCATGTAGTTGAAGAGCCGATAATGAGCTACCCGTACGATATGCGTATACAGAGAGGTTCAGTTTATGGTGACGTCATAAGATCCTACGCTGCGCGGTTAGCAGAAGCTGGAATTCTGGAGGAGCTCTACGAGCTGAAGGTGCTCGGACCGGTGTTTCATGAGCGATTCAGACGGTTTGAGGATGATAAGAGCGAATTGCCAAAAGTATTTAATATGGCCGATCTGCGACTGGCGTTCTTTATCCTCATATTTGGTCACTTAGTCAGTTCCCTCGTTTTCGTGTCAGAGCTTCTATATTCTAAATAAACGGAGGACCACCTTTTTTCAAGAACCGCTTTAGACACTACCCGTGCCTTATTGTCATGATGTATATGGACCGCGTTTAGCAGAATGGAACCAAGCCACATTAGCTTCTTCCATGCAACTGAGCAATGTAATTTTTTACGAGAGAACGTTTGTGCGGATTCCTTTGAAAATTTTGAGGCATTACTGAAATTTGCATAAAAATCTGCGTAACCGATTCCATGTAAAAAATTAAATTGCCCAATTAAATTTGGCAATGGTTGAGACGACTTGGTTCCTTTCTGCTTAACGCGGTCCATATATTACGAGATTCATGTAACCGTTCTAGATTTCCTCTTCGATTCATGCAACCAGACAGACTCCTCATACTTTAAGAACTGTACATATAAATGTAAAAATTGTGCGGTGCTATCACCGCACAGAGTTAGATTTTAAGCTGCAACCTCTGGTTATTCCTATAGTTTGTTTTATTTTTGAAATTGTATGTATAGTTGTACAAACTATTGTAAAAAACTTAATACTCTGTAGTTGTATTTGAAAATAAAAAAAAAAAAAAACCAAGAACAATTTCCTGTAGTATATCGACAAGAATTCCTGTCGCACTTTGATAAGAAAATCTTCCATGGAGAATTTGGACTACATTTTTCAATTATTAGAACTACTATTCCTAGCTCATTTTTGAAACATCACGTCCATCATTAGTTTCCTCGCACGGATAGGTTCCTTTACGGATGAGCCAGACACAGTAATTCCTCATGGAAAAAATGAAGTCCCTTTAAGCCTGACTGGACTTAGTTTAAATGTTCGGAGACCCATGTCGTAGACAATAAGCCATCGCCGGCAATTTGCAAGCCCCTGGTAAGTAATTAATTATTAAGAAATCAAAATTAGGAAATTGAGGAATGAAGAAACAAGATAATTTTGCCTTTAATGTGAATATTCTTTCTGTGTCAACTTCTCAGTCAACATTCATGTGGTGATATGCATTCAGGAGAACGTGTAGTGAGATCTGTACGATCTCATTGTGAGCTGGGTTCAGATTAGACAGGCAACTAAACTAACTCCGTGGTAATGCGTTGAGTATCACAGAACATGAAGGCGCTCCAAGCCGAGATCATGATTTTGAAAGCCATCGCCCATCAAACCATTATCATGCCAATGCGGATTATTGTGCTACATCTAGAAAACACTGACACCGCTTGCAAATTGCCGGCCATTGCTACTTGCCTGCAACACTTATGAACCGAGAGTTCTGTTACGGTGCTTCCATTCCATTTCCGTCAAAAGTCTCGGGATTTGGAGCTTTTCTGTTCCAATTTCTCTCATTTCACGACTGTCAAAAGCTTCGGCATTCTTTTATGATTTTTTCAAAAGTTCCAAGAAAGTTCTGGAAAATGCAAGAGATCCGGAAAATTTCGGGAATTTGGAAAGTTCCAGGAAAAATTCAGGAAAATCTCAAAAGTTCCGAAATTCGGCATTAGTTCCGGGAAATGGGAGCACTGCGGGTCGATTATTGAAATTGATAGACAAAGCGATAGACGAAGAAGACACAAGGCGTATGGAGCGATCCTACTGGTTGAAATGGGTGGTTCTTATAGACTAAGGGAGAACATGATGGACTAACTAAAGGGACTCTCGTCGGTAGCCGTTAGTTCGTCTATTACCTACCTCCTTTGTCTATTGCAATCACTCGATTCCACCAATAGGATCCTTCCATATCCCTTTTGTCTTCTTTGTCTATCGCTTTGTCTATCAATTTCAATAATCAGCCCGCCGTTCCGTTCCCAGAGCCGAAAAGCGCGGACACACGAACCACACTGCACGGCCGATATGAGGTATCGTAACGCGGTTTATACGACCGAACTTTTTTCTCAGTGCGCTATAGCGAGCTCAAAGAGGGCCGCCCTGAAGGTGTGTGGAAAACTCCGGTTAGCTTTCCCCCTTCCTCCGCCCTCCTGTTTTCTGTTTCGTTCTCTCTCCTCTAATGGGCGTCTAGCGTGTTCGACCGGCATTTGACGTTGACCCGAGATGCAGCGTTTGTGATTCGAAATTTTTTACAGGCACCCTCACCCACGGGGCCACGGTTGGAAATGCGACCCCCCTTCCCCTCCTCCGCCCCTCGATCAACCCCCACCGCTCGCACGCGAATCTGGACTTAGGTGGATTAGATGCTTGGACTAGTGATGCTGCCACATCAACGGATTTTCGCCTTTTGTAATGAAAAAATTGTAGTTTTTCAAAATCTTACAATTTCAGAGTTCAATGGAGGGCTATACGTGAATTATATTAGCTACTGAACTGGACTGCATTTTGCAATTAGAAACTAAAAATTCTGGCCCGGTTTAAAAACAACGTATGTGCCATTAGTTTCCCTATGCACATAAGTATTTTTTCATGTGAGCCAGAATTTATAGTTCCAAATTGCAAAATGCAGTCCAACTCTTTGGCTCTTGTAACGATGCGTCTGGCTCATACTACCCAGCTATGGAAAATAACCGTATGAGACTTCAGACGTTGCCAAATTTCCTTTGACAAAAGACAAATTCTTAATGTATAGTCACTGTCCTCCTATTAAGAGGCGGAAGGACAGTGTTTATACTATATTAAAATACCCTTTTTAGGGGTTGCCCTATACGTATAATAAGGATATCAAAATTTTACACCTTTTTTTAAAAACAAGATGAGAGGTATAGTTTACACCCGGATTGTTTTGAACCAAAATCCAATTTTTCCGAGGGAGCTCTTTGAATGATTTTCCTCCCGTTTTGCAGAGAATTTTAGTCACAATCAAATCTGAATTACCTGAACATCTCAGGAAAAACTAATAGTCATGATCCTTAGTGCTTCATGATGACGTCTCAATGCAACTGAGGGGCTTGGAGAACGAGGTGCATAAGTGCAGAATTTGCTATTCTTAGAAATACATGTTTAAAGTTTCGAAATTACATGGATTATCATGACGGAAAGAAAGTTTAAACTGACTTTTAGATGCTTAAACAGCGGAAATTGGAAACAAATTTTTCACAGAATATGCATTAAGACTTGCTTTACTTGAAATCATTAATTTTTTCAAAAACTGCCTTTTTTCACCTCATCATCCAAGCCCCTCAACAGAACTATTCTCCTTGGATGTCCCTGTTGCCTAACGGAGCAAACGAAGGCGCACATGATTTTATATAGTGACTGTCAAAATAAAACTGTTCATCAGTATCTCTCTCTTTGTATTTCGTGCATCAGAGTTCCCTACTTGCAAAATAAATTGACACCAGCGAAGAAAAACGCTCTGGCGGGTCGTTTGTCAACAACGAAACTCTCGCGTTCGATTGACAGGCCAGACCGGCGCAAATCTGATCGGATCAACAAAAACCTTGATTAATAAGTGAAATTAAGAGGATAACGTCGAATAAAGAGGGAATTGTCGGGACTGTCGATGATTAGCAATCGGTTATTGTGCCCTCTAATCCCGACCGTGGTTTTATGGTTAATGACTCTCAGCGCATGGCTGCCTTGTTTCCGTCCTAGTAGCTTGGAGAGAATAATTTTGCTTGTCTGCCTTCATTTTTTTGCGTATGCAACATGGAGCCCTGGGAAAAAAACACATTGGATCTAGAGTCCAGACTCTTGAAAACATTGACAAGAAAAAATACTCTTGATTCAATCAGATTTATGCTTAAATCAAAAGGAAATCCGCTCAAATTAAGAGGCTTGGTTCTTGATTTAAACTAGATTCTGATTGAATCAAGAGTACTTTTTCTTGTCGATGTTTTTAAGAGTCTGGAATCTAGATCCAATGTGTTTTTTTTTCCAGTGAGGATTGTTAAGTAGGAATGGTTGCGGGCTTGCAGGCGTTATCGTCGATCCCACGTTCGTGATAATAATGTTGTTTCCGCTGTAGTAGTTCGTGGAGAATCATTCTGCAAGTCCTCCTTCATTTTTTTGCGTATGCAACATGGATGATTGTTAAGCAGGAATGGTTGCGGGCTTGCAGGCGTTATCATCGAATCCGCGCTCGTGAGAATAATGCCCATTGACGCCAGGGTAGCACGGGTGAAATGGAAATATGAAATATTGAAAATTTCCCTGAGATATTTTATGAAATTTCACGAAGTTGTGAAAAATATTAAAAAACATGAAACATATTTGGGGGGCATATATCGGGGGCTCGGCACGCAATTAACACGCACTGAAGAGCACCAAAAAGCAAACATCAGTCGCCTTACATTTAATTCTGCGTTTAATTTCAAAACATATGTTTCAATATTTTTCATCCTTTTCTGAAATTCCACGAAAAATTTCACATGGAAGTCCATAAAACATTTCACATGAAATTTCAAGATTTCATTTTTCATGAAAAATTGCAACCCTCGTTGACACTCGACGATGAAAGTCGTAAGACACACATTTCGATTCGCAACGTAGCATACGTTTTGTTTCAGTGATAAATAATACTAAAGCATTACAAAAAACGAAAAAACAAGTGGCCAGTACTATGAATGAAAGTTCCATCACCCCCCTCTAACAGTCTGAAAGGTTTCAGGACATTTTGTTGACTAACCACCAATATTTACAAAACGTACATTATATTATTATTCTCCTTTGATAAATTGATACACATTTTTCCCCATCAATTTAAATAAGAATAATCAATGTAGAGTGTGCAAACATTTCAAAATCCCGAGTTAAAAAACGCTGACTATGCGAGTATAAATATTAAAGCCTAAGAGAGCGGAGCGGCGTGCTGCCAGCGCGAGAGGCTCACTGGCGCCTACAAACCTAAGTGGATACTTCACGCATTGCACAATGCTTGAAGTATCCACTTAGGTTTGTAGGCGCCAATGCGCGTTACGCGCTGGCCGCCCGCCCGCTGTGCGGTGGCGCCTGAAGCAACTATTTCACAACAGAGGTGTTGCACAGTATTATACGAAATTGAACGTATTAAGAATGACAGGCATCCTTTAAAAGTACAGATCTTTCCTCGACGTTTGCAGTATGAGAGTTGGATCCATCAGTGCATAGTGAAAATATTCGGGGGCGCCGGGGGGTATTTGATTGGGGGTATATTTGAATGGGGGCCGATCAGGGGAGGTGATTGTGGGGTGGATCGTGCTGCGTATTTAATTAAAAAAAACCGTCTTCGACAACATCCAACGCGGATATGAGCTTTCTTTCTAACACGTGCTCCTGCAGCTGAGCAATGAGGAGTGAACATTCCTCTAATATAATCGGAGGCATTGTTCTTGCTCCGTCGGACTTCGGGCGTTAATGCCAGATTAGGCAAGAGGCTGAGCGCTGAGAAATTTTCATCGGCGGATGGAACTTCAGATGGAACTTTAAGTAGACGTAATGTGGGTATACCATTAAGAAAACCAGTCATAATCGATGGTGAAACTGCAAAAATGTGTATCTCGGTTGTAGGGTTTCAAAATCTCCGCTCCCATTTTGTTTTTAAAAAAGGATCCAACCAACATTGTGGCTGGAAATCTTTACAGAATATTCATCATACATATTCATCATCACCGACTTTTAAGAAATGACGTTTGGTAGTTTTCCACGCGCGGAGAAAATATAAAGTATGACAGGAAGTTTGCAACGCTGCAACAGAGATACGCATTTCTGCAGTTTCACCATCGATATGTGTCGTAGGCAGTGCGAATCGCCGAAATTTCCAAATTGCGGTATATTTGTGTTGAATAAAAAAATATAAAATTCAAAAATAAAGAAACAAGGTAGACGGCATTGGTCTTGTTTGGAATTCAGAAATATGTTTTTTTTTTTTTGTATTTGCTTACATGCATGGTACCATTTAACACCTCAAAAGTGCATTTAGTGAACTCGATGATCCAAGTTGGGTTGGGGTTGGATAGGCAACTAAACTAACTCCCTGGTGAAGCTAAAAGTATCACCAGAATTCGAAGGCGCTCCGCTTCGACATCTTAGCTTAACCTGCTGAGGATTGTCAACTGCGACCTTTGCTGTTCTGCACCAACGGTATGATTAATTTTGATACTAGATGGGATTTTAGCATCACATCATTATAAAATGTTCTCTTAGTATCACCTCATATCTCATTGAAAGTATTTAAAATGGTTGTGTATTCGTTTGGGTCCAAAACGATAGTATCGATTTTATTGAATTGGATCGAAAGACAACCTCTTCTCATGATTTTAATGAGAGTCGATGGCTAAGTATCGAATATTCGATAGCCATGCTTCGTTATTTACACATCGATAAATATCGCTATCGAAATATCGCTATCGAAATATCGACCGGGAAATATCGTCAATATATTTCCCGAACTTGATAGTTGGTCATTTAAAGAAACCTCAGAGATGCTCAAAGGACAGTTTGACAACGCAGCATGATGAAAATCATTACTCGTCCATATCCAGCTTTATTGTTCATATTCTTGTCTTACAGGTTTGTTTGCTGCTGAAGCCCCCTGGGCTAAAAATCGGGGAGGGGGGGGCTCCACATCCTGCTCTCTCCTTGCAGTCGTATTCTATGAATGTGGTGGTTCAATGGTATCCCACTCTCAAAGTGGACTCACTTTGACACACGGCTATTGTTTGCGATGGCAAGATATCAATCCTTCAATGAAACAAGGAAAACGCATTTTTCTGAGGTGATGATCTAGGATATTCCGGTTGAAGATAAACGGAGAAAAATCGGCTTCATTGTCCCAAGAAAATGTGTTCCTGGTATTTAATGTCGTGATAAAGAAAATACTTTTTGGATCAGAGAGGCGACTCATAGCGCAGTAAGGTAAAATTTTCGTTGTGACGCTGAGAGTTTTTTGGTCGCGGTGGGGATATAGTTCCATTTCACAATGCGTTTATTTTAATGACAAAGATAATGTCCCTCAGCACAGCATAACTCACGGAAAAAAGTGTTAGAGGTTACCCCAGAAAATTGTGGTGTTGCCCCAATATATTCGACCATATGGATTGCATTTTTCAAAAAGGAACCAATAGCACTGCAATGATGCTAAGATTGTGCAACTTCATTATCTTTTGCGATAAAATTGCGGAAATCGTGAGAAACTATGAAATTTAGATGGTAATTTTTGTCTTAAATTCACAGTTTTTAGCGAGTAAAATAGAAACTATTAATGGATAATCGGGTTTTTCCTCCAAGGCAAAAGAAGTTGCACAATCTTAGCAACATTGCAATGCTAGTGGTCCTTTTTGCAAAATGCAATTCATATGGACATTTCCAACTAATTGGATCGCATTTAGCAAAAAGGAACCAGCTTGATTACAGTGTTTTCAAAATAGTGCAACTTTCCCTTTTTTTTAAAAATACCTAATTAAAGGACAGTTTTAAAATGTATACAATTGTTTTCCTTTAAAGTTAATAAATTTTTGGAGGGAAGCCAAAACTGTTTGCTGTTCTGGGCGATTTTTTACATGGTTATAAAGAAGGAACATTTTTACAACATTGTAATCGCACTGGTTCCTCTTCGCTAAATGCGATCCAATAGTGGTAGTACGGCAAGAGTTGAGTGAGTAACCTCATTTATTGGGGCACCACCACAATTAATTGGAAATGTCCATGTCATCCAAAAACCCCAACTTTTTCTCACCCGTGCTACTAATACATCTGTATATGGGAAGACAGGAGGTGATGGAGGCATATGCGAGTTGTACACAAACCGAGGATGCTTATTGATTTTATTATTTTAAACTCATTTTTATAATAATTGAAACGATCCAAAAGATCAATTAAAGGCTCTCAAATAATCTACAAGTCAAATTTCAATGCAATATTATCTTCCGGTCTCCGTTGGGTCCTCGACATTTCTTCTTCATGATCTTCCTTCGACTATTTTTATCCTTGCTGAGCTGTCAGCCGCCAGACTCTCAAGCGCAATCAGCACATCACCGTCGGCATTTTGTTGTGGTGGAATAAAAGTCTTTCCCTCTGAAAATTTGAATAAAAAAACCAATATTAAAAATTGAGGACTTTATACTTAAAAACAAGCAGGGAGCTTAAATACGCATGTGTTGGGGAGATTTATGTGGTCAGCGCGCGGTCAGCGGTATTTTAAAGTATATAGAACTCGTAATTGTGAAAAAACCATCTTTAAAGAGGCTAAGATTTTAAGTAATCTGTAAAAGCTCTTAAATGTGACCGAACCTTCTTTAAAATGATCGTGACCAAGTTACAAAAGCAGGCGAGTTTTATACAAATGTCGAGTAAAATCAGAAACGTTAAGTCATGTTCAGATGGAAGCGTATGCTCATTTATAATTCGAGGATCGAATATTTGAGAAAACGAAATTATTGACAGCGCAGTAGATATTAGAAAAGGTGTTCATATTATCCATAACTTTTCAAAGACAAAGTTACACAGTCAGCCCGAAACGGAGATAGTAGGAGCAAAACAAGGAGACAGTGATTTCCACTGTTTCCTTGTTTTGTTTCCATAATTTTTCATTTAAACCGATGAAAATGATTTAGTACATTGCAAATACGAGATCTTATAGTTTTTCCCGATTAAAACGAACTTCGGAAGAAGTCAATGGAGATATTGCATGTGTGTGGGATTTGCGATTTGACCATTGATTCTTATGTAAAAGTTCGCGAGAAACACGATGGTACCACTGGTTTTCTCTGAAATCAACTCCCAAGCTTAAAAAAAGCTCTCAAGTTGAGGCCAAAATGGAGGGGATATCCCACGCTATTTTGAGAGTCCACGTCTACATCAAGACAAACTCTCCATGCAAAGATAGGGAGCAAATAAATTAGCAGGGTTGCCGCGTTTTCAGTTGTGGAGTCCCCAAATAAAGTGGCAGCCCTGCCAATGTATTTGCTCCTTTTCTTTGCATGGAGAGTTTGTTTTGATGTAGAGGTGGACTCTCAGGGTAGAGTGGGATATCCCCTCCATTTTGGCCTCAACTTGAGAGCTTTTTTGAGCTTGGGAATTGATTTCAGAGAAAACCAGTGGTACCATCGTGTTTCTCGCGAACTTTTACATAAGAATCAATGGTCAAATCGCAAATTCCTCACACATGCAACATGTCCATTACGAAGTTCACCGGTCCCGATGAAACTATAACTTTAAAACTTAAAAATAGAACTGTACCTTTCAAAATCCCATCATAAAGAGCGCTTGATGGCTGCTCAGCAGAATTAATCCAGAAGCCACGGATGTCTCCCTTCTCTTTGGTCAGTATGACAGTCGCACCATTCGCTGGCACCTTGATCTTGTAGTTTCTCGTCTCGCCAACCCTTTTCATAGTTTCCTTCGTTTCCGAGCCCATTTTCGGCGTTTGGGGCATAGACTTTGCCCGGAGAACGAAACGAGATATCTGCTCCGGAAAATCGTCAAACGTGTTCGCACGGATAACATTTTCAGGTTTATTATTCGCAATTTTCAGCAATTCCTTGTTGGTTAGTATGTACCATACCTTTTGTATGCCGAAGCCAAAAGTTGTGATGCCTAAAACAGGGAGTGAAAAGAAAACGTTAGAAATTCAAATGCATGAAAGTTAAAATGACTTATTTCTGCCAAACAGAACTATGTGCATTAAGACAGGATCCCTGAGACCCATAAGAATATATGCATAATAGGACTCGCGTCATGATGCACATATTTCCGTTTGGCAGAAGTACATCCAATAGGTCAGTGAATACGGTCACAGAGGTGTGTTTTGACTTCTACAATTTCGGAAATAGTCATGAATATAAATTTATTATCATTTTGTTGTTGTTCAAACGTGTAGGTATTCGGCAGGAAGTGGTCAAAAAGGCCATAAGGCAATCATCGGTAATTAACAAACATTTGGTTATGCGTACGCCGAAGGGTAAAAGCGCCCGTAAAGGTAGGCAACCCTGGTGCATGTGCGTGGCTGATTGGTTGCTTACCTTCCAGGAGCTTTCGGAAGACAATTTTTTTTACTCCGTGACTAAGTGTTTTCCTATCAGTTTTTGGTAAAATTTACTGGTTGCTTTTTTCATCAAAATTTTTCGGGCTTTCACTTGGTCCAGTCGGCATTCCAACTTTCTAGCACTTCTGAAGTTACAGTTACTTTTTATGTACAGATGTTGCCTTCCGTCTCTCCACGAAATCGTTGGCATTTGAGAACACAAAAAATGAAAATTACACTAAACAGGATCGCCGTAATTCAATTCTCATTGAAACTTGACGCTATGGACTGAGTTATGGGCAAACTTCGGGCAAAAATTCTCATTTTTGATGGGCTGTGAAGTCGAAAGAAAGCATTTCAAGAAAACCTCTTATAAAACCAAAAAGTCTTATTTTGACCCTAAAAATCGATCCCTGAAGTCTGGCTCTTTAACTCAGGGACCCCCTACATATTCACTTGTGACACCTACAGCTCTCAGTCAACGGACTTGCAACTATATTTTGACCGGGTTTGACGCGTGTGTGAGGGATTTGCGATTTGACCATTGATTCTAATGTAAAAGTTCACGAGAAACACGATGGTGCCACTGGTTTTCTCTGAAATCATCTCCCAAGCTCAAAAAAGCTCTCAAGGTGAGGCCAAAATGGAGGGGATACCCCACCCTACCCTGAGAGTCCACCTCTACATCATATCGAACTCTCCATGCAAAGATAGGGAGCAAATACATTAGCAATGATGCTTTGTTTTCAGTTTTGGAAGCCTTTTGGAAAGTGGCAGCCCTGTCAATGTATTTGCTCCCTATGTGTGCATGGAGAGTTTGTCTTGATGTAGATGTGGACTCTCAGGGTAGGGTGGGATATTCCCTCCATTTTGGCTTCAACTTGAGAGCTTTATTTGAGCTTGGGAGTTGATTTCAGAGAAAACCAGTGGCACCAACGTGTTTCTCGCGAACTTTTCCGTAAGAATCAATGGTCAAATCGCAAACCCCTGACGCATGCAACATCTCCATTGCTATTACTACAAGCATAATGCTTGTTTACTTTAAGAAGTCTATATAGCCCGTAACTTTTTTTCTTCAATGTTTTCAATCCAAGAAATCGTCACTACAACAACTATCATATGAAATACCTAATTTAGCAGCATTTTCAGCGGCGGTGCTCGGTTCAATATACCCGCGGCTGTTCCCATCCACGAAGACGACCATAAGCCGTGGCACTCCACTCTCCTTTCTCTCAGCCGGCAGAGCTTTAAACTGCGCAATCCCCTCTTTCATGCCGACGTACGCATCAGTCCAAGTCGCCGGGTAAATCGCGTTGCGGATTCTCTGCTGAATTCTCTCCATGCTATAATCATTGACAAGGGGAACCTCAACGAAAGCATCTTCGCCGCCGTAGCTGAGCATCCCGATGTTGGCCTCCCGGCGGTCGAAGACACCGGCCAGACGCGCCAGGGTGTCCAACCCCTTCTTGAAATTCCGGTTGTTGATCCTGCTACTGCCACCCATGACCATCATCAGGTCGATGCGAGTCGAGGAGGGCTGCATGTCGTCTTTGAGGAGCTTGCGGACTTGAGTCTGGAAATCGTTTTCCTGGTTTTGACTGCTCGTGTAGTTGTCCTTCCAGTACTTGGCCTGGCCGTCGAGGTCGGCCGGGATCTGACCATGGGACTGCTGGGTTTGCTCCAGGTTGATTCTGGCGGCCAGCCCCGAGTAAAGCGGCTTCAGTAGGTCTTCTTTCTTTACCTGGTTAGGCATATGAATTAAACACAAATTAAGCACAAATTCTACATACGTATGGACTGAGTTAAGCAGAAAGGAACCAACCCACATTTTGGAAAATATTGAGTTATGAGTGGTTTTGAACTCAGCCACTGCTCTACTATCTATCGCCAAAAATTCAAAGTTTTTGGTGGAGCAAATTTTACAGAAATTGAACTTGAAGTTTATTTTTTACATTGAGTCTTATGCAGGAGCCAAACTTTCAACCTCTTTTTCTCGGTTCGATCCCGATGTGGCTTGGCTCCTTTCTGTTTAACTCCGTCCATATGTTATAAGCAAATAGTATGATCAGGGATTTTGTCAAATGCCAAGGCAAATCGTGGAAAATTCTCATTTAGATTGAAATTCTGATTATTTCTTTAATTTTAGACAAAATAATGGATTGCCTCTGTATAAGCGAATTTTTTAAAATTCGTCATTGTAGAATGGTATTTTAAACGGTTTTTAGCTCCTGGGCTAACATTTATCTCGAAATATTTAGCATGCTTTAAAATACAGAATTTGTAAAATTTTAAAATTTTAATATACGGGAGGCATTTAAAGTGGGAGAAACAAGAAGATTCTGTAGATTTAGTGAGTTATTTTTTACCATGATATTGAAAACTTGTGAGATTTTCGTCATAAATCTACAAAATTTCGTAAACCGTCAAAATTTGCCCATTTGCCAAGGCATTTGATAAAATGCCTGATTTGACTATTTGTGTGCGACACACACATAAATGAAAGCCGCTTTCACAGTGCTCTCTGGCGCTCTGCAACACTTACCCGCCAAAGTCGTCTGTTCTCCCAAAGCTCTTCAGAGAGTTGTCACTCCCTCACATCCTGTAAACTCCTCTGTTGCCATCGTTTCACTGGGCGACCCCTTCGTCTCCTCCCAGGAGAGTCCCAATCAAGCATCTTTTTGGGAAACTCGAGTGGATAATGAGAGAAGATAGCGATTTGACTGCTGTAGAAAATCACTTCCGTCATTTTCCTACCCTTCCAACACGGATGAAATTCCTTTGAGTCTTTGACATTTTTGAAAACAGAATTTTGGCTAAAAAAATACGCGATTAATCATCACGTAATCTACTCACCAGGTGTTTTGAGAATATTAATGAAAAAACGCAAGTTCTTGTGACACATCAAGTTCGCATTTGAATACATTCACTGGCGGTGCCAATAAATTGGTGACATTGTTTTACTCCATTTAAACCCATGGAGATGTATCGATTCTTGAAGGGGTCAGGTGCTCCAACAAGAATCGATATTTAGCATGGGTTCAAATGGAGGGAATCCGGTGTTGTCAAATTGCTGGATCCGCTTCTGAATACATTACGTACCTGGAGCCAGTCGATTCCTAACTCCTCCTTGATGCCTGCGTGAATGTCCTTCAGTTCCTGGCTGATGCCACC